>BMAU01011024.1:0-31648 GCA_019973935.1 Trichonephila clavipes
AGGCTTTGTTATTCAGTAAAATAACCTTGGCAGAGTTTTTGTGAAGGATTTGCTTAATTTGAAGAAAAAATTGCTGTGATTTTTTATTTCCTACGAATGCATGCGCCTAGTTGGCACTAAGAAGCATCTGGCGTAACTTTTAAGGCGGTCTTCGGTAAAAGTACGAGAGGGAGGTCTAACTAAACGCGAAGCATATTTTCAGACAGAAAAAATGTATCAATTTCAATTACAAAATTGGCAATCCTATAACTCATACCTCTGTTAACAATATAGTGTTTTTAAAAATGCCAAAATATTTCAGGAATACTTTTTTTCCCGTATTAATATGTGAATACAAAAAGTCCATTTAACATTACGGTACAGGATAAAAAATGCGAAACACATTTTATACCAGAAAAATGAATGTAGTCGGTTAAAAATGGGAAGTATTTTTAAAAAGCTGCTCTCTAAAGGACCGTGGAGCCAGAGAATATCATATTAATTTTTCATTTCTTTTATACCTAAAAAAATCTTCCAAAGTTGCGTCCTATTCCTTAATATTAACCGAAAACGCCTTAATTAGCAAAGGGGATAAATCCGTCCAAACGCAATGTTCTGTTGTTGATGTGGTAATTACGAAAGGCGCCATCCCATCACTTGAGCGGTGTTCAAAATGATGAGGTCTTTTAGCAAAATCCCTCATGAGGCTTTATAGCACCACCTTGAAATAACTCTCACTTATTTACTGAACCAAAAAGAAAAAGTGAGAATAATTAACACAGTAATATAAGCATTTTTTTCCTTATCCAGAAAACAATTTTAACAGCTTAAATTTAATCTTATTAATCAAGTAAATGGCATTCTGTTAATTTTTAAATATATATTTCTATTAATTGAGGGATATCCACACACACATACAGTTTTGAATTTTTTTATTAACATTTTATTCAACATTACGAGAAATTAAATAACATAAACGTCATCCCGAATTAGTTTTAAAAAATGAATAAAACTGAAGTCTGAAAATCAATATACTGAGCTACCAGTTTCGCATTAACAATTTCAATACAGAACTATGAACAAAGCTTTTGTATGCTTCAAAGTGTATATATAGTTCAGGAATAACCATTAAGACCAAAAATGTGATTCATTGCTAGTTAAAAATAGATTTTATAGCTTTTTAAGCCATTGTCATCGGCGTATATATACATCTTGTCCATCCAATGTGTTAGCCCCACCGCTACGTAGTTATTTTATCAAAGTATGTTCAAAAATTGCATATCTTTTTATTACGTATTTATAATGTATATTTTAAAGTTAAAATATATACAAAAATATTTAGTAAAATAGTTTTTCTTTAAAAATATAGAAATAGGTCATAAAATATGAATATAGAATTATAAATGAAAATATAAACAAGAACAGCATGGGTCGTACATTTAAAAAATAGGAAAAAATGCGCACCAGTGGAAATCGCTGGATGTACAGCTTGGGGTTAAATGCACCGTAGGTCTTATCGAATAGCGGTCGTATTCTTCACGCAAGTATCAGTAAAAGTTTTTTGAATGATTTGAAATACCTAAAAATGTGTGTCCTTTACAGTGTTTATCATAAATATTTACTTATTTTGTAGAAATTTGTCTTACGTCTTTTGTTTTTTTCCTAATGCAACATAGCTACACCTACATAAAAACCGGGATAGGTGTGATAGCCCAGTGGTGAAGGTATCGGATCATGGAAGGCATGTCATGAGTTTGAACCCAGTACCTCTAAAGACCCGCCGTTTAGGGCAGCTATGCACGTAAAATCTGTCTAGAGCTGAAACGTCCTCCCGTTGGTGTGGTGTGGTAGTTAGGATAAGGGATGCCAGGTCAGGTGTCGTCCACGTCACTTAACCATGGTTCATAATTACGTGGTCCGTCGCCAAAAGCAATCGTTGATAAAATACTTTCTACTAATCCACTCACACATCCCAGTTCAAGTTCATTCTTTTAAACTTTTAGTCGATTACACATGGTGTTAAAGTATAGGTCTTCAAATATTAATTAGTAAGAATTTTATTGTTTAATTTTAAATTTGTAGTTCAAACTACCATGCGTCAAAAATTACTTGTGTGTAATTTCGAATGAATTTAAACATCAGTTATTGAAAACCTACATTGTGTGTTCAGAATTTTTCTTTTAAATGTTCTAAAATTGATACTCTAAGCCATTCCAACGATCTGGCAAAAATAAGAAAACATATTAAAATATTACTTTTAATTCAGCTATCCTTTCCAAAAAAAAATTCAGTAATTCGCACGTCGTATGAAACAATTTCGAACAATTAAAAAAACCTCTTCAAATACTTTCATTGATTCTTCAGTATAAGAAGAGTATTAAAGTCTCAAGTTATTCGCCTGAGATAGATTACAGGATGCTTGTTGGTGAAAAAAATAATTAAAAAGTATAAATCTACCTCATGGGTTTAGATCATGCTAACTGGCGTCTAGCATAATCGAGTTCTCTGGTCACTAAATACCCGCGTGTGAATGAAGTCGTGTACATCACCATTTGCATCTGCTTTAAAATTACGATGACGATACCTGAGCTAGGACACCACTCACAAAGCCATCGTGAATACTTTAAGCTTCGACAGATTTAACATGCACCATTCTTTCTACAAAACGGGTTTTCAGTGATCCCAGTACTTAAGCCTGTGACTCGACAACACTAGTTACGAATTGGCGAACATATTCATCCTGTTACCTCTGTCTGGTATAATTTCAAATTGGAACAGTAAGAAAGTAACAGCAGTTCATGGAGCAGTATTATCATTATTATTAAATTTATTTAGGTAAAGTCTACCTTACATCAAATTCTTTGAAAAAACATTTGTAATCAATTCCGTCCACGTTACAATATGTCCGTTATTCGATAAAACGAATTATCAGCGATATCAGTACTCTACAATTTTTGTTTCAGTGTTCTACTTGTTTAGAAGTATGGACTATTAAGTTTCATTCAAACAATGACCTATAATAGTGGCACTTTTCATGAGCTTCTGGATGAGAGGATTCATATGTTTCCGATTGGCTACATTTTCTCCGTTTATTTAATGTTTTGAAGTGAATGACACGAACTCATAACCAACAAGTAGTGAGTTCAATTTCTACGGCCTATGAAAATGCACCAGGTAGAGGGGTTAAATCTGTAGTGGCTCAAACTCTTCGCGTGAGTGAATTATGTGGAGTGAGGTGCCATCTGAGGTGCCGGCATCATCACTTGACCATTGTTAAAAATTACGAATTTTGCCAATTGTTTTGACATTGCTTTAAAGTACAACGGCTCTAAAAATTGAAAATCCTGTGAAGTTGAATTAAAAAAAAGATACGCTTAAGACTACTGAAATGAGCTAATATACCTGTGTTAAGTCTTGTATGTAAGTGAAGCTGAAAAATGGTTCATTTTCCACTTTTATTTGGAAGCACTTTGTTAGCACGATGCACTTCTCAGTAAATAGATACAGCTGTCATTTTGTAGAAGCATTCATGTATTTTAACGGTCAAAGCTATGCAAAGTAGCAGATTTAAAATGCTTAGCCCTTATAAATTCAACCACAGACATATTTTACAAATACAATTGAAAAATATTTCATATTTATGATACGGACACACTTCATTAACTACTAGTCGGTTTTTATAGGTCTGAACTTACAGCAATTTATAAGAAATTGCATTTTTTTAAACTGCTTCTGAACTTGTCTTCAGGGACATTTGGATTTTAACTGACACAGTCGTGCTTCTTTAAAGCACCTTTCTCGTTGGAGAACTGTTATGGATATATCAAGCCTAAATATTCTCGATATTGTTCGACTTTCTTCTAGACTCTATAGGCATTAAATGGGTCGACTTACATATTGGTTTGAATGGTAATGATGTAGCCGATAGCTTGGCCAAGTTTGCAACCTCAGACGCCTTGCGGGGTGACACTTGTCTAACTTCCGCCCAACTCTTTTCTATTAAAATGATAGAATTAAATGCACTTTGAATAATACCCCTTGTTCAATCTCGGTATATTTTTGGAAAAAAAATCTCGTTGGTGTCACCAACTTAATGTTCCTGGAAATCCGCAGATGGATATATTACACCTTTTATTGACTACATCAATAAAAGGTCGTGATCAATAAAAATACTCCATAATGGATAACAATTTAATGAATTGTTTAACACACACATGTTCTTCTCTTTTTTATCAGGTGTAATAAACGAAATTTTATGAATATGTAATAGTTTAATTTTTTTATTTATTTTTTTATTGTTGAATTTTATTCGTGTAATTTGTAACTTCGTCGATCAGGAAATTTTACTGATTTTTGTTTCAGGAAAATGCAATAACATTTTCTATCTTGATAAAAGTATTTCGCAAAATAGTTTTGTTTCGAACGTTTCTGCATGACTTGGCCCTTAAAAATAATTTTTTATATTTGCGAAATGGTGTGAATAAATCAAACAAACGCAATAATTACTATCGAGTCTTTGAAGCTTAGAATGTAGTTACCAAATCAGATTTAACCATCAATTTCCTATAAACTAATGAAAATTTTAAGTATTCCACACTACATATAAATGTGTACTTCATAAACAAATATATTTCATTCCATAAGCCTTGATAATAGCAATTTGACTTTTATTTTCATTTAACCTTAAATTGCACAAAAGGTCCTTTTAAACTGGTTTGCAAAATCAGTTTTTTTTAAATGTATGAGTTTACAAATGTTTTTCTAAAGAAATTCAAACCAGGATCTGTTTCAGTTTCAATATGGCATACATTTTTTATCTATTAATTGTTAGCTAGCACATGGAGAATGGATTTTGAGATAAATAACACAATCATAAGAGTAATTCCTTTTTTTGTTGATTCATACAAAAATAACAATTCCCTAAATGTACTCTATTTTCTATAGACCATTTGTATTGCGAAAGGCATTAAAATCTCTTTTCCTTTGATCGACCCCTTGAAATTTGTGACATTCCCCCTCTTGGGAGAATATCTCACGGAGTGTCAGCGTGAGCTAGAGGATTAACGGAAGAACTAGAGGCATACATAATCTTAATATATCTTTATTAAGATTTTCAACTTAAACTTCTAGCAAATTAAATTATAATAATTTATGTGAGAGAATCTACGATGGTAAAATACGCAACACACAATATACATAGATAACAACTTAACCTAACTCGGACCACTATCAATAACTGAATCACCTAAACTCAATTCTAATACAATCACTGATTCTAATATTAAATAGTCAATCCTACCTTGTTGCAGTCTGAAGAATCAATCTCTAATATTATAAAGCAAATCTTGTATTTACTTGTGTGCACTGGTATGCACCTTGATTATCTATATCTTATCACTTCTAACTTCTAATCACCTCCACGTAACCTTATCTAAACTTGAACCACAAACTATATTAACATTCCTCTACTTGCCATCAGCTGCCACAAATTGCCATCAAATTACCATCTCGCTTAATCTAAGTTCCGACATTTAAAAGCTTGTTAATTTGCATCTTTCATTCACACTTCACTTCTTGGATTTGGTTGGAAAAGAGTTGCCATTAATTCTGGCCCAAAGAATCCAAAGGGCATACTAAAGAAAAGACGCGTGAGCCCGTCACAAATTGAGTAAAACTACAAAGACAACAAAAGTGTGTACGCCAGTGGTTAGTTAAGTTGACAATTTCATATGAAATATTAGGCTTTTAGCTATGTTTAATTAAATAAATTAGTCTTCTTCAACGAGTAGTGCTGACAACTTTTCTTCACGAATATAGAGAACATTTTAATTAGAATTAACACACTTATCAGAATTTTTAATTTTGTTTGTTTGTCTGACCTCAGTTTTGTTCATTTATGTGGATGTTCTGAGAGTACTATTGAGAGAAGTGATTACATTAAAGTAATATTGATACAGATTTTATACATACAAGTAAATAAGTATTGTATGAAAATTATACAGCAGATTTTTGGCTACATTATCCAGTTTTTCGAAATAAAAAAAAATTTATTTCATCTAAAATTTTCAACATAATGTGGAAAACTTTTGTTTTTCAGATGCAAAAATCACGCCTTTTTTTAACGTTTTTTTCCTGAGCATAATGAACACGTAAGAAATAAGTGTAATTTGTACGAATATTTCAGTTCAAAATTATATGCTGGAATACGAATTCATATGAATTAATTGGAAAATATTTCTTTGTAACTAAAAGACTAGTGAATAGTGAAAATAAATATCTCGTAAAATATTTCGTATAAATGTTTCGTAAATATCTCGATAGGTTGTTCTTATTTCCATAACCTTCAGTTTTAAACCCAAAAATTTTGAATTTCATTATTGAGTTTTGAACCAATATTAAACCGGTAACTTTGTCACTTAACCCTGGTTCAAAAGTATGATGTCCATTGCCAGAAGCCCTCATGTAGCCCTAAATGGCAGCATTAATAAACCATACACCCCTGATATTAAAAGAAGTTAAACCAGGACTGTCCAAAATATAAACGAAGTGAAATGTTCTTAAATATCGAAGCGAATGAGTGTCTTCTGTACTTGTCCATTAAACAGCCATAATGACACATGGATTACACATTTTAAAATGTAGTAATGTTTAATGAGACTCGAACTTTGATGCGGCTTGCATTCTACAAATCGAGTTACACACATTAACAAAATATTTATAATTCAGATACTGATGTACGAACAGCAGCGCTCTCGCATGGCCAATATTTCGGCACAAGGACCCTTTAACTATATGAATGAAAAGTAAATTAAGAATTTTTACCTAAGCTAATATAAAGAAATAAATTTAGAAGCACATCCAACTCTTTTTTACATAGTCTTTTTTACACGATTTTGAAGTAACATGGACCCTTAATATACATTTTTACACACACTTTTTCTTCTAGCCTTTCCTCCCCTACCAGTTTTTTTTAATTCTATTTTTGACATTGTAATCAGAAGGCGGTCGACTTATTCTTACACATGTGTGAGCAGAGCATTTTTTAACCTCCCCGCATCTCTAGCTACTTCAAATTGTTACACTCCCTTATTTCCAGAACAACCTCTTTCTTTAGTTCTTGCATTGACAGATTTGGTTCAGAAAGAATTTTTCCTTAATCTTACTCTTTTCTATTTCTTTGTTTTTGCTTTCCATTATCCACCACCTATGGATCCTCCATGTCATGGACTGCCAACCAACAGCAGAAATAAAAGGATAGTGGCATGTTTTAGCCACTTTTGTTCATTCCTTACCTTGAGGCATCACAGACCACCCGCCTACCCTTTTCTAAATTCTCTTTTCTTCATACGTTCAAAATCCTTTTGTATTCCAAGGTTGATTGACTGATTTTCCTCCAGTTGACCCTACCAGTCATGATGGTCTTCCAACAGTTGATTCCCATTAATTTGAGATCCTTTTCAACATCGTCCAACTACCGTGTAGGTGGTCGTCTTCTAAGTCTGGTCCTTTCAGTTTTCGAAAAAAGGTTTCTTTTTTAGTAAGAAAAGTATCGGCATATCTGTACAGATGGCACAGCCACCTAATACGTGATGCTTTTATAGTTACCACAATGTCAGTCCCGCCCTATTTGCCATATTTCTAGAAAATTTCTTTTGTAAATTAGTACACTAAATTAACGAAATCATTTGCAATTACGGTGTAGAGTTTACATTATTCTATGAACTGTTTTCAACTTGATAATTACCATTATTTTCATCGCTTAACGCATTACCATATTTTACTTTTAAACATCCTTATTCTTAGTTGAGTCACTGTCATTGTACTTGTACATCAAAGGTATTCTTCGAGCTTTAATCATTGCAAAATCATTAATAACATCATTGTGATCTATTTCCAACGTATTATCATTGAGTGCCTAGCAATAACACGCTGATAAAAATTTCATTTTCCGTAGTAGATCTCTTTCCATCTTTACTCGCTAGGCGGTGGTACGTTGACTGTATAATTTAACTTATCCTCTTTTTTCGCATTGCAATTTTCCGCACTCTAGGCACATGCCTAGCGTGCCTAAGCAGAAAAGTGGACCTTTGTGTGAGTCACTTGGTCTACTTCCTGCCTTTTTTCTTTTTAGTCTAGAGTTACAGAAAATACACGAATTTTACTATCCGTTTTTTTTATTATTTTGTTGTACTTCAACTTGAACACCACATTTTGTGTTAAAACCTTTTGGATGAGAACGATGTGATCGATTTGTGACACTTTATGGTAACAAAGAAGTCGTTAAGGACCAATTTGAAGGTGAAGTGCAGCATTAACGGCTGAATTAATTCTCGAGGTCTTGAAAATTGCTACAAGAATGAAACAACATTTTCTTACTCACGATCCTGATATAGAGCGTGCATTAAAATTTGAGCGTAATTTTAAGTTTTTATAGCAGGACGTCAAGAAATATGTAAGCAACTTCAGAATCCCCATCCCCACAAAAAATAAATAGCCGTTAATAAGAGACTTTGTAACAGGAAAAAAACAGAGGCCGTTAATAAATAGTGAAATTCTTCATTAGAATCAATGGCGATGGTTTTGCTAGATGCATCGACTGATGATATCATTTGTGATCCAGTTAGTAATAAAAGTGTACGCTTGTTATCAAGTAGCGATGAATAATTTTTAGTCAGCAGTTTTACTTTCTAATTTCAATTTCATTTATTGTGTTTTATGTACTTATAGACTGAATTTTCATTGTAAACTAATTTTTTGTAACAAAATTGAATTCTTTTGTAAATATGTTTTATATATATATATATATATATATATATATATATATATATATATATATATATATATATATATATATATATATATATATATATATTTCATTATTACTATTTTTGTACGGATTTGATTTACACCTTGAATGATTTTTTAAAGTTGTGAAGACTGTATTACCAAATTTTTTTTACCGTAAGTCGCAAATATTTTTGCGGAATTTTCTTTTGGTATGGTTTTTTAGGAACGCATTAACTGTGTAAAATAAGATAGTGGTGCACATCCCATAAGAGAATAAAAATTGAAAAACCTAAACGAAAATAGTGTTTATATATGACAAAACTTCATTTGAGTATAAAAGGCAGGTTGATTGAAAAATTCAAAGTTATTTTAAAATGGGAAAGGAATCATTTTTGATAAGGGCTTTCAGGATATTAAGAAGATTTTAAAGATAGTGAATTACATACGGTTTGATAAAATATGATCTACTCCGATATGAAAGAATTCTAAATCTTTCTCAGAAAAATATTCTGACAGAAATAAACTTCAGAATGAATATCATATTCACTTTTCATTGACTTATAATAAACTTTAATTAATTTCTCTGATAAATGTATTAGAAATTCAGTCCTCAAATTTGGATCTTCTTAAAAGAGATAATCTTAAAATTTGAAGAAAAATAATGATATTATTATCGTAATTTTATTTTTTGTTCTTAGTTTTTACTTCAAGTTTCTCAACAAACATGCTGTTATTTTAAATTTTGCAACGCTATTTCCCTTTAACCAAAAAAAAAAAAAAAAAGAATTAGAGAATAAGTGTTTCGCAATCACTTTTAAGTGATATGTTACGTTGAAAAGTTAATATGATCCTTATCGAGACCCTCAATCATCCATAATAAGATTATTATCTAGATATATATTATAAATGCGTAAGTTTGTTTGGTTATTTGAATGTCTTTCACGTAAAAAAACCACTGAATGAATTTTTAATGAAACTTTACAGCTGTTCTTCTCATATTTTTAATATTGGCGACCCAATACTCAATCATAATTTTCATTGCGCTTCCCTCCATACAATAACAATGTGTGTATAAAAACGTCTTGCTCAGCCAAAGCGTTAATTGTTTTGGACGTGTATATACGTTTTCTGAAGTACGATCTTTTCTGTGTTCTGCTATCCATAAAATTATTCCAAATGCTTTAGAATGCAACAAAAAGAACCTTGACGGTGTTTTGCGAAGGATTAATTTATTTCAGATGATTTGTTTATTTTTCTTCATTTCTCTCCCCCCCCATGCCAATACATCCCATACGCGCACCTAAGTGGAAAATGGTGGTATTGGAGAGCAAATATTTAGTTTTAATCGGCTGATAAGTGTTCATTTTTGTGTACCATTTTGCATATGACAACCCCATGAGGTCAGTGGTAACTATTGAACTTGTTCTTAACTTATCATTATTACCAAATACAATGTACAGGATTGATGCATTTATAAGTGTATTATATCAGCATAAATACGTATTTCATGTTTATTATGTCAGAATGTAGTTTGTTCACTTTCAGTACATTAATAATTTTTTAAAAAAATCTTTTGTTTTCGACTTTTTAATATGCTCACACCCCCTTTGCAGAGTTGTCACGGACCCTTAGGGGGCGCGCCCCACAGTTTGAGAAACACTGCTTTACAGTAATATAGCTTATATATAAGAATAATGCATAGGCAATAATTTATGGCATAGGCTATAATTTATAAATATATTGTGTGAAGTGTCCAAAAATATAACGATATTTGTCAAGTAAGTAGGAAAAAATTCTGCCATGTGCAAGCAATTCTGGCGTGCGCTGCAAAAAAGCCCACGACAGCATATATCTATCTTTTATTTGTGAAGAAACGCTCTTTGTTTTGCCTACGCAAGCTGCTCGCTTCAAATTTATTCCTATAATCAGCGTTATCCCTATTTTTTTTTTCAAAATAAAACTAAGTTTTGAAGGGAGAGGTTGTTATAAATCTCTCTTCATTTGAATATTTTTAATAATTTTATTATGCACATTTGGTAGTAAGAAATTAATATTTTCCAAAATAAATACTTTTATCGCTTCTGTTACTTAAAGTAAATAAACTTTCTCTTTCACACTACACCATTTGGACAAATTTTAAAAATTTGTTTGTGGTTAGTAGTTAATTATAACGCTATAATATTTTTAATTGAATTGGCAGATATTGCATTTTTAAGTATAAAAACAATTATAACTACTGCACCACATTTTTTGGAGTGAGTGAGTGAGTGGGTGATTATTAACGTCACACTGTTCAGCTACACGAGGGCTTTGGGCGATGGGCCACGTAATTTTGAACCATGGTCAAGTGACGTGGATGACACCTGAGCTGGCACCCCTTCTAATAACTTCCACACCAACTTAGCAGGAATATTCTACCAATACTTAGCAGAAATATTCCTTGAAACCCACTCTTCAAGATATATGGCAGCACGGGTTCTATGATGGGTATTTTAGCGGAAAAGGTGAATAGTTGTAGCAGATATTGCGTTTTCAGCGGATTGCAAAGACTATCATTTTTGTCCCGAAAAAATAGTTAATGTCAAAATTTAAGTGTCTTATGGTTTTGTCTGTTAATGAAGACCTTGGAAAATGATTTGACTACTTATTTCAAGTGAACGGTGTACATAATTAATTTTACAGTGGAATATCTTTAATTAATTTATTAGCTCTAGCGGATTAAATTTCCCAAATTGGAGTATTTTGTTTATATATATCCCTTAATTTTCAATGTAGGGATCCAAAAAATATTGCATGAAAAAAACTGCAGTAAACCATAATGCGTTAGATAAAGCATTAACGTCCACCGTTTCCATACACGGCGGGTCTTACAAAGCTCTAATAAAACTCGAGCTATGAAAGTCGCTAAACATTTGCCAACTTGACTCTATCATCAACATTTCGCTATGTTTTTCATTGAATCACCATTATAATTTAAGAAACGTTGCGTGCGAATATTACAGTTTTAACATAAAATAAATACAACAGAAAGTAATATTAATGTATTACATGGTCAGATGTAAATTATTTACACTATTTTAAGCATTCATTACACAAAACTTTTAACAATGTGTTACTTTTGCTGAGCAGAGATCAACTTAAGGGAGGTATTTTCAAAAATTGACCCTCAAGAGTGTTACGGGGTGTAAATAATAAATAAAACAAAATCCTTTTTGTCAGCTATTAGATCCACAGACTTAAAATTTAACAAAGGTGTTTTTTTCTATATTTTTTTGGTTCAGGTGAGATATGCAAAAAGCTATATTTGTTTAATTTACAATTCACGTAAAATTAACTCTTTTAAACATTTCTTTATCCTTCAATCTGTGTTGGTTAATTTTTCACTTCACCCGTGCGAAGAACGGGTATACCAGCTATTCTTAGAACATAAATCTAATTTTAAGTTTCCCTAAGCGGCAAGTATTTTATTCATTCTTTATTCTTCAAGCAAATAAAAATTATGTTCCTACTTTGTTCTCACTACCAATACTACAATCACAAGAGCCATCTCTACGCTATAAATTTACCATGACCAGAACAAAAATTTAATGATTTTAAAACACGTAAAACTGATTGCATGACATTTATGGAAAAATAATGACTTCCGAATTCAAAAAGAAATTTATTTTCCAGTACAGAATGAGATATCTTAGGTGTTCAAATTATTTCAGCAGATGACATCAATTTCTTTTAAAAAAAATTCTTTTCACTAAAAGTTTCAGTGATTTCAAGTGAAGATCAATAATTCTCTCTTTCGACTGTAATTAGGTCCTTCATTATCAAGAATTCAATTATGTTCACGAACAATAACTAAGACCATAAGAAATATTCAAACTTTTAATCTTTTAATATTTTAGTGATTTCTTTTTGGAAATATTTTTGCAAGTGAAACAATTATACAGTATGTGTGGAAGAAAATAATCCGAAAGAATCAAACTTTTAAAAGTCTGCATGTTCCTTGAAATTTTTGATAGTGTGGATTTGGAGAGGATTGTCGAATCGGCCACTGGTTCAACAAATTTTGAAAAATCGCCAATTTGGCGCGTTTTTGCGTATTGTGCTTTAGAGTAGTAACCATACGATTTGGTGATTTCGACGTTTTATCGATTTGGAGATAAAGGCCTTGGCGGGATAAGTGGCCGATACGACAATCTGATCTTTTTCAATTCCTACTATTAGCTCACACTCTCTATATTTTTATTTATTTATTTACCTTGGTGGAATTTTCAATTGTTAATAAATTACATTTTAAAGCCCCCAATTGAGCTGAAATTTTATATACATGATTATTTTGGATGACAATACAATAATTTATTCTTAATTAATAAAAAATAATTGATTAAAACTAATTATTTAAAGAATTACAGATATAGCTTTTGACATCGTTTTTGGCGACTTGTGTCAAAACTTAAAAAGGTGGGTTTTTTTCACGTTTTAAAGCATTCAGTTGAACTGAAATTTTCTACACACGATTGTTTTGGATGACAATACGATACTTTAATGATAATTAATAAAAATAAATTACCACTTTAAGTTGTGCTTCTGTCATATGTATGTGGATATATATTAATTGTAACTATGTGACGAATCTGTACGGAACCTTTCCACTAATATTCTTAGGCGTCTTTTGGGGGATTATAAATTCGCGTATATTTCCAATCAACTCCAAAAAGTGAACGGGATATGCAAAGTAGATAGGGTATTTAAGTAGAACGTTGTAAGCTAGCAAGTGTGAAGGCTATTGAGCCAGCAGCAGTAGCCTCAAATTTAGAGGATTCCATTGGATTACGTTAGTGAAGCCTTATTGCTGTTATTCTACGAAAGAACTAGAAAGCTGATATACCAGGCGGTAACTATAATTTATTTACGCTTAAAATAAGCATTAGTTTAGTAAAATTAGTTAAAGTTAATGAAAGATAATAATTCGAGTACGTGTATTTCTAGGACCTCCTATTTCGGTAGACCTTATTTGATCTTGCGCATAATTATTGATTAATTTCATAATTCGTAATTTAATTGAATACAAAAGGTAAATCCCTTTTTGTTTGACGAAACATAGAAATATTATATGTTATTAGAGTTTCTGAGATTTGAATTGCTTTAATAAGTACAAGTTATTATTATACAAAAATGGCTCTTAGTGATTATTTGCCTCAAATTAATCTTGGTGTCCAGGGTGGAACTCAGGGGGTCCGCACAACTATTTAATAAAAGAAGCTAAAATAAAAATTTTCTTTGTTGATCTAAGTAGGAATTGACTTAAAAATATTTTATACTACTTTTTTGACTTAAATGCTCGATAATGAAAACTTTGCATTCATCAAAAATTACCTATATGTATATTTTAAACGACGGCATTCAATTCCAATGACAATATTAAAAAATTCAAATACAAAAACAACATAGTTAAGAATTTTACTTCCGTAGGAAAAGCAAAAAATTCAGAACATTTTCTTTAACCATATTTTAGAAGCTATGGATGGCATTCCGCTGTGCAAAAGCAGATGAATCTAAAAGAGGCACTACGAAGTCAACACTTGATGCATATGACGCAGAATTGTTGTGTTTAGAAGCAATATGCTTAAGAAGATGCAAATAGAAATAATATTAAAACTAGAAAAATTACACCAAAACTGGCTCAAATAATTAATTGTACTATAACTTTATTTGTCAACTATAAATTTACACAGCATACGCTGCAGTAAATTACAGCTAAGCTAACAGCGCGTTCACAAGCGATTTTGTTTTCTCAAGTAACCTAAGGAATATCTGTTGATAAATGAACACCACGACCTTTGTGAAAAAACTGCAATGTGTAAATTAAATCTACTATTTAAAGATACCTTACTAAAAGAAGATCAGGGAGGAAATTATGATTAAAGAAGAAACAATGTAGTGAAGATTATATGATGACCCAAGAGTCCAGATCTAGAATCTATAAGAGAAGCCGATGATTGAAATACCTCAAGTCTTGAATGAGTAACTGTATGGAGTAATGTTGCACGAAAAAAGCAGCTCGAGGTCCTCGTAATTTGAAATTATGGTCAAGTGCCAAAGACGGCACTTGAGTTGGTACCCTTCCTCATTTCCAAAACTTTCATACCACGCCACCGGGAAGACATTGAGTTTCGAAAAATTTAATGCAGTGCTTCTCAAATTTTCAATATTTGTGACCCAAAATTCAATCGTTATTTTCATCGCCCCCCATGCAATAACAACGTATTAAATTCAATAATACTTCATTTAGACACTACACCTACCATTTGACTTTAACCTCTTAAGTGCTGCCAGAGTATATAAACGACTCGCTCAGCAAGTGCGTTAATTACCCCGGACGTACATATACGTCTTTCTGTGAACTGCTATCCGTAAAATAAATCCTGAAGGCTTTGGTATGCCATAAAAAATTACCTGGATAATGTTTGCAAAGGACTTACTTATTTCAGAGGATTTGATTATTTATTCCTTTTTTATCCCCTCCCAACACACTACATACGTGTTATACGGAGTTATTGGGCAAAGAATCACGTAATTTTTAATCGGCATTGAAATAATTATAAACCGAACAAATCATTAGGATAAGTGTTATATGCAAAAATTAATTTTATATATGAAGAGCCCATTTCTGGTAATTATTAAACGTTCTTAACTTAGTATTGTTAAATTAACCATAAAATACATTGAGCAGTACTGAGCAGCAGTTTCATTTGTTTACTTTCAGAAAATTAATAATTTTTAAAAATAATCTCTTGCTTTCGACTTTTTAATATGCTCGCACCCCTTTAGCCCTCCTAGGGGAGCGACAGTTTGACAAACACTGATTTAATGAGTATCAGCTTCTCTACACTTTCAACTCAAGGTACGCCGACCGTAAGTCTGCTATCACAACCACTAGGTTACTTCACTACTTCAGGTGTTGTATCGTGCATAATTGTTCTTCAAAGCCTTTTTTGAAAGTAAATGCATAGGTACCATTGTCATTGGACTTTTAATAGATACCTATTTCATATTCACCAAAAACGATACATCGGTTAAATATTTTCTGTGTTTTATATTGTCCACTTGAGTGCAACTATTAACCCGCAATCACTCGCGCGGGGTCTTCTGTACACCCCAGCAACAAGAAAATCCTCTCAGGATTCTAAAAGAATGCGCAGAACCACGATTTTTCTGTAGCTGCACATTTTAGGTCTTTGAAACTTCAGGCCTGGTGCAATCCCTCTTTCTCAAACGATTGAATGTAATGACATTCAAAAGTTTATCTGGGAGGCTTAGAACTCCCGCGAGAAGTTGAGCATATATATACAGTCTGCTCTGAATGTTTGGAAAATATTATTTTTCTACTTTCTACTATCATTATCTCCTTAAATACGAAATATATTTATTACTGGTATATACGTTTTACTGGTTTATGAAAAATATAAAATTATGTGTTTTAAAATGAAAATTTTGTATGTTTAGTTTAAATTAATGTTAGTCTCATTTGTATGCAATAAATTTAATAATTTTTTTGTATAACACAAAAACATCTTGTACTTTATAAATATGTATCATAATGACTTATTTTTATTTTCATAATTAAATACATGTGTTAAAAGTTTGGGGTGTTCTCTACACCCCTGCGAGTAACGACGGTAGTAAAAACAGGCGCGAGTGACCGCGGGTTAAAATGTTTAAAAAACAAAAGTACTAAGTATTTTAAAATGTATCTAGATATTAAGATTTCCCACTTGATTTAGTTTCTTTTAACGGCTATTTTGAAGCTTTACAGAGGAGATTTGCGATAGACCTCGTAATTATAAACCTTCTTGAAGTAAAGAGAATAATACCTGAGATGTATATCTCTCTCTGGCCCTCCTCCTCAAACTACCCTGCAATACACAAACGGGAGATCTTTGAGTCTGGGCAGTGTTAACGTGTACCTCAACAAGGCAGGTCTTCGGATGCTCGAGAATTCAAATTCATGGCTTAGCATCATCAGCCACGTGATCGCAATAAGGAAAATTGGTAATCATGAATTCATCAAATAATATAATTATTCTTATAAGAATAGTTTAGATGTACTCCAAGTATTAATTGAAGCTGTTTTGAAATTGCATATATTTCATAACGAATTTACACACATTAAAAGAAACTATATATGTAATTTTCACTGCAAAATATAAAATACTGGTAGTTAACCAATCAGAAATATATATTTTTCACATCCTCCAAAAAATTATAAAAAAATTTAGTGTCAAAAAAGAAAAAAATTAAAAACTAACATCATTTTTTTTTTGTTCAAGGTTATTCAATAAAAATAGTATAATCGTACTAGTAAATTAGAAGCAAATTGTGTTTGTCTTATTAATGGTTAACAAAATATATATATAATTTAATTTTACTCTATCATTTTCTTTGATATGTGTATTTTACACACAAAAACACGTCTAATATTTTTTTATGTTTCATAGAATTTTTACTAAATAAGCGTAATTGTTTTCTGATTTGATTCATCGTTTTATTCAAAAATAATGAAATAATTATTGCAACGAAAATGCATGGTGTATCATCATTTAAGCAATAGTAATTAAAAGTAATTATGTATCCGAGTTTTTGGATACATTTTTGTTTCGTACTGTCAAAAGGTTAACTTTAAATTAATCACTTATCAGAAAACACTCTTATGCTCATTTACAAATTTTCTATTATTAACATGAAAATAAAGATTCCTTAATAGCTTAATAAGAAATAATAAGCAATTTGAAATTTTAAAAAAGGAAAAACCGTGGAGTACTTCTACAAAACAAGTAACCAACTTAACTTTACAATATTTAATATAGTATCTCGAGCCACAAAAACACGCTGAAAAAATATTTGTAAAAATAAATAATTCAAATATCTCAATATTTATTTCAATAGAGGCTGAAGATTGGTATTTTTACCAATGCAGAGACCCAGTACATTCCCGCGAGATAGTGTTATTTTTAAGTGCGGCACCATATAGGTAGATACCAATGCATCGATGTAATTTTCAGCCAACTTTCCTACACAGAGACCTCTGACGACGCAAAATTGTGCTAGGAATTTAATTTTGTCGAGAGCACTCGAGCCAAACAGACATTCTAGGGATCTTTAACAAGTTACACAATCATACAACACGGATGCTGTCGATTTTCTGCTTCATAAAAATCCACCGACTTGGGCCGGAGTCAAACCCGCAAATTTGGGCGTACAAGGTCAGTGCCTCACCAAATACTTCATCCAGTCGATTATCTCAAAATTTATTTCAAAGTATGCACTCACTATCAAATTTTGAGTATATTAATAGAAAATTATTTCTGTGTGTTGATGTTGTATCACAATCTAAAATAAGTTCAACTCTTTGATTACAAATAACAGCTTTATTTTTGCGCGCGCGCAGCATCACTTCTTTCAGGAACCCTTCACAAACTTTTATTTTGGACTTTCATACACTCCCCTTGCTTCTGTCACACATCATTCCCCGGATAAAATTGCAAAACTTTTGAAACAGAGCCATCTTTTTCATAAACACAGTATGTGTACTACAGTAATAAAAATATTTCATGGAATCCCTATTAGGCTACTCAGATATGTTCATATTTTATAACCTTGAAAAAAATTTCATTTCGGTTATTCCAAAATTTATAATTTTTCTAACGTATTATTTTCCTTAGTATATGTGTGAGAAAACAGAATTAAATAAATATTTTCAAACTTCATGAACACCTTCGAATTTAATCCAGTGGATCAAATTCAGTGGCACAGGATTAATTACATTCAAAACTCTTTTTCCCATTTCATTTCTCGAGATTTTATCTGCCACATATAGCACAACATTTCCTTAAACATTTTTCTAGTCAATATTATTTTGAAATTCGCATGAAACACGAATGGCACGAGGACATCGGCCGGATATGGACTCCTCAAAATCAGCAGAGCGGAAAGAAATCACGATTTGTCTCAGGAAAAATGTAATGTAGTACGCAACAAAGAAACAAAAGTAGAAACGGAAAGATCCTTCTGAATCGGCTACGGATTTTCTATGAGGCTGTCAAACGTCATCTTTTGAGAGCATCCAGAGCATCCTCCAGAGCAATGCACTTTAATCACTCAACGGAAATCGACTGTTGAAGTGAAGGGTATCATTGGCACCGAACAAGATCAAATGGCTTCAGATAGAAGTTTCAGTTTTATGGGTTTTTTCTCTGTTTTGGCGATGTGTTCCTTAATCCGGAAGAATTTCTCCGGAAGTGTAAAAGGACGGGTTTGGAAAAGTAGGAAAAGGCCATTTTAAATAAAATGTCTGCCAGTAACTTTTCTTTTTATTGAAGTTTTTAAGAATACTTTTATCTTTTTGTATCTTATATAGGTATCTTTTTAAAGATTTGAATATATCTGGGGTGTAAACGCAGGGAATTTTTCGAAGACATCTGCATTTTCAAAAAAAATGTATGAAATTCTGAAATTTTTGTTTCGTAATTCACCAATACCAGTGTTTGAAAAGACAAGAACTTTAAGAAGAAAACTTAAGAAAAACATCACAAACCATTTAAGAGAATGTTTATATTAAATAATTTAAATACAACCTTTATGCACTATTAAAGTTTAAATTAAAGTGGACGCAAATTATCCAAGAGGATATTTCCTATTAGTTTAGAAAACCTAAAGTACTTATTACAAGAGGTTCGTGAATGTTTCATTTTCTTATGTAATGGAAGCAAAACCATTGATAAGATAGGAACTTAGCATTTAAGGTTTAAAAAGAATTCAGTGTGTGTGTGTCTTCTTACTTCATAAATATGTTTTTAAGATAATCTATCTAATGCTGCAAATAAATATTGACTATCTACTTATTTTTGATCATCTTAAAATATTCATTTAAAACGTATTTTTGCAAATTTAATTTCTGCCAATTGATTTCGAATAGTGCAATTAAAAAAGTATTTTTAACATTATTTTTCCTTAAGAATGGTTATCAAATGATAATCATGTTTACTATTATAATTTCAAAAAGAAAATGATAGCATGTTAATTAATTTAGAATAAAATTGCGTTGTTGGAAGTAAAATAGCTTAAGAAAAGGTCACGATTGAAGAATTATTGATATAAAGTAGAAATATTTCTCTGGCTTTCTTTCATACTGCAGATCTATTTTTGGGATCATCTGTGTCTTAGAATACATAATCGAATTACATTCTGATAATCAGACGACATGCTTCATTTTAATTACGCATGGATACCCACAAAGTAAATAAGAGTTAAATTGTTTTAAATATTTCCTCTTTTTCCTCTTTGATGTTTTATAGGATCACGTGAAATCTTGGTATCATCGTAAAATTTGTAACAGCTCAAAGCGGGTAGGAATAGTTTTCCTTATGTAAAAAGGAATATATATTTTCCTAAAAAAGATTCTTCAACATTCCATTAGTTTTAAGCGAAATAAGCGACTCAGTGTGTTGCAATCCAACTACTTAACTGTACAACTTGTAGAAATATAAATTATGTGAACTAAAACAAATCAGAAATCTTTTATTAGTATAATTTGTTCTCAAATAATATATACCTAATTTTGAAAGAATTAGAAATATGTGTTTGAGTGTGTGTGTGCAAAGGAAATCTTAAGAAATGTTCCCATGATTAATCGTACCTTTTACTGAAAAAGTATTGACAGTTTCAATTTATTAGTAAATAAATATTTTGAAGTTAAATGTATTTTATTAGCTTACCCGTTTGTATGCAATATACCTATACCTTAAAGCAGGGCTGGGCAAACTTCTCCAGGATACGGGCTATTTCTAATTTTTTCAAGAAGTTACTGTCCATCCCAAAATATTTATTATAACAATAATAAATACGGCATATTTATTTACCTACTCTAATAAAAAAACACCTTTAAGGGATCCGACTACGTTCAGAACCGATATTTTAAAAAAGTGCATAAATGGATAATTTTCATGATATTTAGTGTCACTCAGATTAGAATATATGCTTAAAACTGTTTTAAGGACATTTTGATAAAAAAATTTTTAAATATTATATTTTGGCAAAACATTAACTTAGAATAATATTTTTCCAAATGTTCTCTTTTGTGAAAAATGGTTCTATTATAATAATAGTTTGCCTGTATATAGCTCAGACCTTTGTACAGAGGCTCAACTAGAAGCTTTGAAAAATTCACGTTATTTTCAGAGTTACCACCAATTGAAATAATTATTCGCGTTTTTTTCTTAAAATTGCTCCCCTCTGTTGTCGTAAAATATGAATAAACCCATTCTATGTTATATATTCCAAAAATTCTAGTTGAGCCTCTGAACAGAGGTCTGAGCTATATACAGGCAAAATATTATTATAATAGAAGCATTTTTCACAAAAGAACATTTTGAAAAAAGGTTATTGTATGTTAAATAACTTCTTGTTCTTTCAAACTTTTGGGATGCCAAACTCGCAATTCTTCGATCTTTCCAATAATTCGGTCACGCGTAAAATCATCTATGTGATGTCGGGAAGACATGCCAAAAATTTTAAGTTCGTCTATTAAATCTTTCCTGTAAAACTTTGACTTGAAACAACAACTGTCCACACGCGTCAAAACCTTTAAAGCTTTTATGAACGCTATCACGTGATGAACAGACGTGAAAAAATTGCATACTCATACTTCTTACTAATATCCCGCACTTATTCTAATTTTCCATATTTTGCTTCCTTTCATTTTTTGTTTTTCATGGATGATTGTATTATACGTCCTTAGCAATTGTCCAGCAGTGTATGATACAGAATTTACACACCTGTGAACAGCAGTTTCTCAGAAAACATAGATCAAACATCAAAATTTACATTTTTAGATAAATTGATTTTAATGTGTACATGGAGATTTCTAATCGTCTAGGAAAAAAAAAAAAGTAAAAGGCTTAATTTACAAGAAAATATACTTGTTTTATTTTTATATCAGACGTTCAATTTTTAAGCGGAAACGAAGTACTTTGTTTACATTTTTCGCCATTCAAATGGGCATGGCACAGTTTTAACGATTATTGAAAAATAGATTTTTAGAGCTTCTAATTACACGAGAGGTTAAAGAAAGGGATTTTTAGAAAAGTAAACTCAGTATAATTTGAAAACTTTAAAATCTACACAATTTGAAAACATTAAAATTTATACAATTTAAAATTTTAAAATCTGTAAAATTTTAAAATTTTAAAATCTAGACAATTTGAAAATGTAGAAGTCTACAATTGACAAAAATATGATTTTAGCTTTCCAACACCCCGTAAACCATGACTCAAAAGAAACACCAATAGTTGAGAATTCGTATCAAGTCCATCCGTGTCAGCGGAAGAGATCTATGTCATTATAAAAGTTAAGATTAATAAAAAGAACGTCTTAGATTACTTTGTAAACATTTTTATATACGTAGCAACCTGAAGAAAGACTATTGCTGATGGCTCTCATAATTTTGCGCAATGACCAAGTAACGAGAACGGCACTTGATCTCCATCTTCAAACTTCTACTATAAGTCAACGGGAATACTTTTAGGTTCAATAGATATGACGGGCATCAGCTCAAATACCCACCGTGTTTTCATGGCTTAGATTTTGAACCGTGACACGACAAAGCCTGGGGCATGTTCGGGATATGTCCTTTTAGTCGCCCTGGCCACACGCCTTCGTTTACATTCATATGATCTGGTTAATCAAATGTGATTAGCCAATAACAATGACGTTGCCACCTGTCTGTTGGTGTCAGGTTGAGGTCCACGAGATTTATCTTGCCAAGGGGCTAGTAATTTACACCCTTTGTTAGCATACTGGTGACAGTACGATTTGGCTCGGCTCTACCGTAGTTTTGAGGGAGAACACTCTGGGGATGGTGAGGGTCCTCCCACTTTTCGTCATCTTCTCCCTACCTCACGAGAGGCTTTGCGACTCGATAGCTATATATGCTTTCTTTCATGCTACAAAGACACTAAATATTTACAAATGAAGCACATCCTATAAGGGACATACATTTTTGGTTTTAATATCTACCTTACGTCTTGTAAAAGTGAAAACAGATGCAAATAGAAAGTAAAATATTCCCTGTAAGATATACGCAAAAAAATTAAAAGTACAGTTCTTACTTTTTGGTTATCAATGTATAAGTATATGATATAGAAATAGCTATAAAGGAAATAAATTAATCAATTTAAGAATGTTCGATTTTAAAGAAATCCTTAAAAACTTCCAACAAATGAAACTTAAAAGAAAAACTAGAAGCCCCTATAAAGAAATTACTTTCTCCCTCTCGTATAAATGTGGTTCCAAGTAAATATTTTCACTTTGAAACATTTGGATTAATTAAAAATAATCTCAGTTTACAAAGATATTTTAGGGAGGCTTGCAATAAGTATGTATTAACACCTTAAGTGATCAATTTTTTTGCCCAAAATGTTCCAAAACATGCACATTGTTCTTATTGTATGCAACTAAGCATACTACTTAACACGCACAGAACGCGAAAACAGCAGAATTTAACTAAAATTTTTAATGTTTAAGTTTTCACACTATTTTTAATTTATAATAGTGGATTACAACCCCCTAATTGTTTGATTTTATAAATACATTCGGCATGCTATGAAGAATGCTTAATGCATCTTAAAAGAATTTATCTCATACTTACAGAAGAAAATATGTGTGTGTGTTCGTACTTTTGTATTTAAATGATAGATGATTTTTGTGTGTGTTTGTGCGCACACAATATATGTATATACAAAAAATTTGAGGCATGTGGAAATACTAAGATTTATATTGCAATGATGGCAGATATAATATTGGTTTTTTTTCTTTTGGATTATCTTTTCATTTTATTTCTTCTAAAGCAACAAATCACCCATTCCCTTGCAGATCCCTGTTCTTTATCGAATATTTTCAAAAGTCAAAATTTAAGCCTTGAACGAAAAATTCAGTCTCGCGTCTCCCCCATAAAGAAAATTCCTGATGAAAAAGTATTTTTAGTACCATAGGCACTACGCATATCTTAAAAGCAGTTGCAACGAATACTTTGACTATACGAATTAAAAATATGTGTAATCAAAGATAGTGCTCCTACAGCATATGGACAAACATGTTGTAGCCAACTTTCTGTAGCCCGCATGGCGTACGGGAAAACCAGTATGGAGCTAAAAGTATATAATGATAATTACATAAATTGCGAGTCCTTAAATTTTTTTAGAATTAATTGCAGACTAATTCTTATGCAAAAAAAAAAAAGAAATTTTGAATTTGAGATTGCAATAATATTCTATATATATAAAAAAATAAATAAATAAAAAATAAAAAAACATTCTAAGTAGACTTTTTTAAAATTCTTATTAAGAATACACTTCGTATTTGTAATCTTTTTTCCCCGAATTATTTCTCTTTTGAAAAACAAGAATGAATAACCAGACAAAGAAAAATGAATAGTTCGAATTGTAGTACATTTGTTAGACATTGGTAAAAAATCATTTTGTGCTAAAAGTCTTTAGAGAGATTTTTAAAGTTTAGAATATTAGAATAGTAAAAATATACGATATTTTTTCATAAATTAATATATGTTTTAAAATATACATAAAACTCCACACAAAACAAATTTCAAAAACTTAGCTTTCAATTTTATTTAATATTATCATTATTCTTTTAAAACCGATTGAATGCAGTGCTTTTCAAAGTTTCAATATTCACACACACACAATCAAAATTTTCATCGCATTCCACTCATACAATAACAATGTATTGGATTCATTAATGCAATACTTTGAGCCTAAAACTTCAATATATACGATTTGACTGGCGTATATAAACTTCTCGCTCAGTCAAAGCGTTATTTTCCCCGAACGTAAATATACGTATTTCCGAAGTACGGACCTTTTCTGTGCACTGCTATCTGTACAATTATTCCGATAGCTTTGGAATGCAATAAAAGGACCTTGAAAGTGTACGAAGGATTTTCACTTCAGATTATTTGCTTCGCTATTCTTGACTGCTCCACCCCTAATGCATCGCATACGCGTGCCTACGTGGAAAATGTTTGGCGTTAGGAAACGAATCGCATGACTTTTAATCGGCAGTTAAGAGTTTAATTATAAACCGTACAAATTATCAAGATAAGTGTGTGAATTTTTGTATATAATTTTATACGTGACAAGCTCATAGGGTCACTGGTAATTATTAGACCTGTTCTTAATTTTGTACTGTTAGTTAATTATAAAATACATTCTATTGCACTGATACATTTATAATTGTAATATATCAGTGTAAATGAATATTTTATTTTCATTATGTCAGAATGTATTTATTAATTTACTGTAAGTAAAAAACAAATTGAATTAAATAAAATTTTGTTTTCGACTTTTCAATATGCTCGCGCCCCCCTTCGTAGGCCCCAAGGAGGGCGTGCCCCCACAGTTTGAGAAACGCTGGATTGAATGACTAGAAAACCTAAAAATCTATAAACCTGCCATTGTTTTGGTGTGATTAAAAATATTTTTTTATTTCCAATTTAATTTAAAAATTGTTTCGGAAAAAACTTACCACACAAAATTTACAATTCGTCATTGCTGTAGTGTTATGTGTATTTATATGAATGTTACATTATATATTATAGATTCTTTTTATAAAAAAATTAATTATATATTATTATTAAGTATACAGATATATCGTACGCGCCCTGCGAGTCACATAATCACTAGATGATAATTGTTGTGTGTAGGGTCACATCACATTGTAACCTCATGGGGGTACATGGCTTATTTAGGTGTATAACTAATGTAACCAGCACAGGAAATATTATAAGGTGGATTTTCTTTCATTTGGGTTATTTAAAATTACGAATGTTACGTTAAAAATGTGTGGGTAACAAAAGTTTGAAAGAAATCGGAAAATTAGTCAGTGAGAGAGTGAATATTAATGTCGCACTGTTCAGATGCACGATGGCTTGTGACGATAGATCCCGCAATTTTGAACCATGGTCAAGTTCCGAGGACGACACATAAGCTGTCCAACCTCTTCAAAGTCATCAACGGAAGGACTGTTGAGCAATCGACTGATTTAACGTGCATCTTCCCCTACACGGTGGGTGTTTAGTGGTACCAGGCTCGGAATCATGACATGCCAACCACGATAGTTACCTAGGCTACCACGACCAATAGGAAAATTAGGAAACTTAGAATTAAATTTACGAACCTTTGTGAAATTGCTTGAAATGTTCCTTGAAACAAAAATGCTTTTCCACATGTGTTACTTAAGGCTCTTTTCGGTTCATGTTAAAGAATATGACTCGAATTTGGTGCATTTTTTCAGATACAAAAGAAATGAAAATATGATATTCTGGCTTCACTACCCCTTAACCCTCCAAGTGGTTAGCACGGCTTTTTCTACCCTACTAGAGAGGCTTCAAAAACGGACAACACGGAATTTTCCGTAAGGCAGGGGACTCACCAAAAATGCACCAAACGTAATTTTAACTCCTCAAGTAACGTGTTCGAAAGCGGAAAAGCCTTGTTTTTCCAAATTCTCCCCCTTTAAAGGCTTAACATCTTGAAAGATAATTAGACATGGTCGGGGAGACACAATGGACATTGAGGGGAAGTTTTATGGCTCACGGGGAGACCGGTTCTTCCCCTGCAGCAATCATAAAAAACTGGGAATAATTTCTTTAAACCCAAGAGCGTACGGAAATAATTGCAAGTCAACGAATTGAGAAAATTAGGGGATAGCTTGATAAAAATATCATTTTTTTCCTTATTTTAAAATCCTCAAATGGAATTAAGTTTTTATAATATATGTCTAAATTTTTTAAAAATATCTATAGTATTTAAATTCAAAGTATATATTAAAACATTGAGGATAATTTACTGCTTCATTTTTCTTATTTTAATCAATACTTTCAGGGATTTTTAAAAAAGGATTATTTCGTTATGTGTCAAAAATAAACAAAGAAAAAAGTTCAAAATTTAAAAACTTTTAAAATTTTGGACACTTCTAAACATGAATAATTCTAAGCTTCTGTATTACATTATTTGCTAAAAAATTTTACACATTGCTAAAAATCGCTATTTAAATCCTTTGGTTTTTTTTATAATTTTAAAGCCAGATATTCAGGGCATCTTACATAGAATCCCTAGTTTTGTATTGTTCAGATAACGAATTATATTTGAATTTTAAATGTCTGAAGAGTAATTTCATTCAAAGAGAACGCAAACTACAAGCTTATATTTTTGAACTTGAAACTTCAAATAAAGAGTAATCAAAAGCATCTGGACAAATTTACAGTTAACATTTGCGCATATAAATAAATATAAAGATCCTTTTTAAATTCAAGTTAAAAAAATATCTATTTATGCAAAATCCTTCATTATTTATGTTCCATTAGTGGTTGTTTGAAGAAAAGGTTATTAAAAATTGGACATTTTTATAATCTTAACCATGCAAAACTAGGAATTTTATATTAGCTGCACTGAAATTCTGCATTTGGATTTCGAAAAAGATATTTATGCGTGTCTCACATACTCAGTTGAAAAATATATATTTACCATAAATACTAATATATAAATCTTTGGATATTTAAAAACATATATTTAGATTAAATTTTTAATACATATATATGTATTCCACTTCTAATATTTTTCATGTATTCCTTAAATTTCATATTATTTAATTAAGTTAGGGAATATTAACGTCGCTCTCTCTCTTCTCTACTCAACTATTCTAGGGCTTTTGGCGACGGACTTGTGGCCGGGGTAGCGAAGTGGTCAAGGTATCGGATCATGGTTAGCATGCCACGAGTTCGAGCTCAGTGCCACAAAAGACCCACCGTGTAGAGAGTCGATGCACGTTAAATCTGTAGAGAGCTCAAACCTCCTCCGAGGGGAAGTGTGGTAGTTAGGAGAGAGGGGCCAGCTCAGGTGTCGCCCTCATCACTTGACCATGCTTCGAAATTACGAGGTCCATCACCAAAAGCCCTCGTGTAGCTGAACAGTGCGACGTTAATATTCACTCACTTGGCGACGGACTTCTTAATTATAAACCATGGTCAAGTGACGAGGACGACGCTTGAGCATCTTTCCCCTACACGGTAAATCTTCAGTGGTACTGGGGTCAAACTCATGACACGGCAGCTACGAGTCCCTTACCTTAACCATTAGGCTACCGGAGCCTCACAATTTGGTTGAAAACTGCATGTTATGTTTAAAAATATGCTGAAACATTTAATGAACTTGTAATATTATTTTACATAGAAGATAGATGTGTGAGATGCTAAAACGACAATATGTAAAAGTTATGAGAATATCGATTACAGTTTTTGAAACAATCAATTTAAAAATTTCAGTTTGAAATTTATTCGTTTTTTTCGCATTTAATATTAAACAGTCGCCATAACAATCTAATAGTTTAACGCATTCATAGATTATTAAAAATAAAGATATAAATGTCATTGTTGGGAATAGTAAGTTTTTATAGCTTTGAATTCAGACTTCTCTTTGCAGGAGTGTAGACTATTAAAAGACTCTTCAAAAAAAAAAAAAAAAAAAAAACATCGCGAAACTGTGAGGTATGCAACCTTAAGATAAATGATAATGGAAAACGTATTCGAAGAGAAACTCGTTTTCAATGCAAATACTGTAATGTTGTACTGTGTGCAGTGCCGTGTTTTGAAAAATATCACACTGTGGCATTTCTGTAATCGACATGTATGTGTCTTTCTTATACTTCTTTGATATTTTTGCTATTTATACCTGTTAAAATTATTTTTTATAAAAGTTGATTTGTAATTGATTGTAAATTGAATAAAACATTTTCTTACAATAATATGTATTTGAGGATGAAATCTGATTTACTTTATTCAGGAAATTTTTAGTAAATTTCATTTTCTTAACCAACTTATTTGTTTTAAAACATGCACATTTGTGTATTATATAATGAAATTTCTACCTATCTAAAATTATGTCTGGCTTTTTTTCTCCATTAAAATCTTTTAGGATTTTACAAATTATCTTGCCATTATTCATTATGTACTTAATAAAGAAAAATGTATCTAAATATAAATAACTTCTGGCCTAATAAACATATAATTGTTTTTAGCTACAGTTTGGAAAATGCATTGAATTAGTAGCGGGACAGAATTTTTACTTATGATGAATGTGTTTTTGAATGCCACTATGTTACATATTTATCTGTCATTCTTTTACAGTATAAGTAGACGTCCTAAACAGTTTTGTCACAGTAAAATTAATTTTTGTTTTATATTCAGATTATACTATTATATTGATTCTGAAAACAATAGGTTAGTTTGACAAGCCATTATTTCACAATTTTAAAGCATTGAACAGTTTTAAAGTTTTTAAAACCTTTCTAAAATGCTAAATTATTAAAAATATTTAATTATTGTAAGTGATGTATATTTCTTAGATTATTGCAAACAAACAGTATAAAATTTAAAATATATCTCCTTGTTGAATTTTAATAATTATTTGTATGGCTGAACCCCTGAAAAACACAATTTTTTTTAATATTACATTAAGATATTTTTAAAAACTAACTAGAGCTCTCAGACCTAAATCCATATGAACTTTTATAGAACGTATATATGTTAGGGAATATTTACAAGATATTTCAAGACTCTATCTTGTACAGGAAAAACGCCTCAGGGATTAGAATACACTCTCATCTTCAAAATTAAAAATCTGAGAAACACACATTTAAAACTTGTAAAGGCATAAAAAATTCCTATGCATGTAAAGCTTTAATTTTTTTATATGTTACTATCCAACTTATGTTCTACATGAAAATTCTACACTTGAAATAAATATGACTGAAAATATCTTTTTAATTCAAAATATTATTCGACATAATATTGTGTTAACAATTGTTAATTTGATCATTTATTCAGTTTTATCAGAACCTTATATATTCACAAGACTTTTAAATGCAAAATATTTATACAGAAAATAGTAGCGATACAAACGTAATCCAGAAATCACCAAGTTTGTATAAATAATATCTATTTTTTTCTCAGTTCCCTTCGTGGCAGTTAAGCAAGTTTAAGTTTTTGTTGCGCATGACTTTAAAATACTTTAATGTATTACTACAATATATTTATTATAATGTAGTTTGTGGTACATCAGGGAAATAGTTAGTTCATTCTGCAACATTTGTATTCTGTAGTCTAATTGTAATATCACCTGAAAGCTGGATTTTAGATTTACCATTTTCAGTCATATTCCATCCCTTTCAAGTATTACTTCTCACAGTAGACTGCGTACATTTTGGTCATGGCATTTTTCAAAAGGAAAAGAAAATTCATGAGAACTAAGTTAAGATCTTTTAAATTAAATAAACTATGCGGCAAAAAATATATTGGTCTTTAAATCAATCTTAATTAAGTAAATGTGAGAAAACTCAAAAAGCTTAAAAACATGAGCAAACAGAAATGATTTTAGAAATTAAAATTGCAGTTAATGGCCATTTTAAACGAAATAATGGATTGTGTTAAAAAATATGTTTAATTAATTCAATCTAGGAATGCAAAAATTCTGTAAAATGAAACCGAAACTAAAATCAAAACTCAGAAAATTAAAATTTCTTGAAACCTAACTGGTTTTCAGATCAGAAATTCTGGAGCAAGTTTTCCAAATATATGATCCTTAAAAAAAAAAAATGCACCCCCTTCCCCGATTTTTTTTTTTTTTATATTTAAGCTATTGTTATGCCTTTAGAAAATTCTCTATACTTACGAGAAAATTATTTAAAAACCAAAACTTATGATCCGTTTTTCCACAGGTGTAATTTTTTTTTCAAAAACTACACAAAATTTTTAATATATAATAGTATTTCAGAAGCAAAAGGTAGAGATTTTTTGCAATATAGAACGAGTTATGATAATGATTATGAATTATTACTGTGTTAATATTTAAGAATAAAATAAAAATTTGTAGGGTTCTAGTACTGGAATTAATAATACATTTCTAAGTGTTAAAATTTTTGCTTATAAAATTACTTATATTATTAATTATCAGCTAATTGTACTCATGTAAATTGTTTTAAAAGACAAAATTAATTGGCAATACATCTTTGCAATAACTGAATAGAAAGATATAGTTATCATTTATAGATATGTGCGAATATGCATTTAAAGGATGAAATACTAAAGGAACGGAAAATATTAAAAATTAAATTTGAACAGAAAATGGTTAGAGAAACACTTTCGCCAGCACACTTTAAGAAAAATATTTTTTTATTGATTGAATGCAGCAGCGCAAACAGGAACTTTTCAAGGAGGGGGTCCAGGGTCAAAGTCCACTATTCTCCTATACTCCAATTCGCCACCTAACACATTCTTTTGATTTTCGGGAACAAAAACATTAAAAATTAATTATTCAATAAATAATTAGCCTTAATAAAATTAATTATTAATTACAGTTACTTACTGTACAAATATGCATATATATAATACTATGCATATATATATTACTTATGCACATATATATATGGGATTATAATCAATCGAAAAAAAAATCAAGTGCTTTGAGGGGTCTGGACCCAAGAATCCTTTCCCTTGTGTGCACCACTGATTGAATGTGTATTATGTGTGCAAATGCTGACGTAGTGAGGATATTTTCCTCATTGCAAGTTGTTATGTTGATTTATAGCAAAAAAAAAAAAATAATTCAACAGAAAAATATAAAGATAAGAATTAAAATTTGCATACATTAAAAATATTGAAATGACTTTTTATGTTATTGTTAATTAAAAATATAATAAATTGCAGAAATCCCAGTTTTATTTTACAAATGTGTGTATTCATCATATATAATGATACTACATT
>BMAU01011026.1:0-25124 GCA_019973935.1 Trichonephila clavipes
TCTAAATCTGGTCTCCGTTCTGCGAAATTTCTGTAACTTTTTTTTTAAATTGAAAGATCATCTTTAAAAAACCGACGAAGCTGACAGCCACTTTATCGACGATTCGGTGACCAAGCCTATAACTTTTTTTTAGAATTAGAAACCTACCAAAGTGACCCATTTAACTCGAAATTTTACCAGAAATCTAAATCTGGTCTCCGTTTTGTGAAATTCCGTAACTTTTTTAAATTGAAAGAAAAATTTTAAAAAAACCGACGCTTTTGAGAATGGACAGCCACTTTACCGACGATTCGGTGACCAAGCCAATCACTTTTTTAGCCTTATAAACTTACCAAAGTGACCCATTTAACCCAAGAGAATTTTAGCAGAAATCTAAATCTGGTCTCCGATTTGCGAAATTCCTGTAGCTTTTTTAAATTGAAAGATCATCTTTAAAAAACCGACGCTTTGAAGCTGGACAGCCAACTTATCGACGATTCGGTGACCAAGCCTATACTTTCTTTTTCCACCTAGAAACTTACAAAGTGACCCATTTGCAACCTTTGAAATTTTACCAAATCTAAATCTGGTCTCCGATTTAAGAAATTTCTGTAACTTTTTTAAATTGAAAGATCATCTTTTTAAAACCGACGCTTTGACGCTGGACAGCCACTTTACCGACGATTCGGTGACCAGGCCAATCACTTTTTTTAACCTGTAAAACTTACCAAAGTGACCCATTTAACCCCAATTTTAGCGAAATCTAAATCTGGTCTCCGTTTGCGAAATTCAATAACTTTTTTTTTAAATTGAAGATCATTTTTAAAAAACCGACGTTTGACGCTGGACAGCCACTTTTACCGACGATTCGGTGACCAAGCCAATAACTTATTTTTTTTAAGATTAGAAAACTTACGAAAGTGACCCATTTAACTCGAAATTTTACCAGAAATCTAAATCTGGTCTCCGTTTTGCGAAATTCCTGTAACTTTTTTAAATTGAAAGATCATCTTTAAAAAACCGACGCTTTGAAGCTGGAGCCACTTATCGACGATTGGGTGACCAAGCCAATAATTTTTTTCCACCTAGAAATCACCAAAGTGACCCATTTAACTCGAAATTTTACCAGAAATCTAAATCTGGTCTCCGAAGGTTTTTATGAAATTCCAACTTTTTTAAATTGAAAGATCATCTTTAAAAAAACCGACACTTTGAAGCTGGACAGCCAACTTATCGACAATTCGGTGACCAAGCCAATCACTTTCTTTTTCCAGCCTTAGAAACTTACCAAAGTGACCCATTTAACCCGAAAATTTTTTTCAGAAATCCAAATCTGTTCTCCGATTTGCGAAATTCCGGTAACTTTTAAATTGAAAAAGATCATCTTTAAAACCCGACGCTTTGAAGCTGGAGCTAACTTTATCGACGATTCGGTGACCAAGCCAATAACTTTTTTCCACCCTAGAAACTTACCAAAGTGACCCATTTAATCCCAGTACTTAGCACAGAATCTAAATCTGGTCTCCGATTTGAAATTCCGAACTTTTTTTAAATTGAAAGATCATCTTTAAAAACCCGACGCTTTGAAGCTGGACAGCCAACTTATCGAAGATTGGGTGACCAAGCCAATAACTTTCTTTTCCACCCTAGAAACTTACCAAAGGGGTGACCCATTTAACTCGAAATTTTACCAGAAATCTAAAATCTGGTCTCCGATTTGCGAAATTCCTATAACTTTTTTTTTAAATTGAAGATCATTTTTAAAAAAACCGACGCTTTGAAGCTGAGCCACTTATCGACGATTGCGACCAAGCCAATCATTTTTTTTTTAGAAACTTACCAAAGTGACCCATTTAACTCGAAATTTTAGCAGAAATCTAAATCTGGTCTCCGTTTTGCGAAAATTCTGTAGCTTTTTTAAATTGAAAGATCATTTTTAAAAAAACTAACGCTTTGAAGCTGGACAGCCACTTTATCGACGATTCAGTGACCAAGCCATTAACTTTCTTTTCCAGAATTAGAAACTTACCAAAGAGACCCATTTAACCCGAAATTTTACCAGAAATCTAAATCTGGTCTCCGATTTGTGAAATTACGGTAACTTTTTTAAATTGAAAGAAAAATCTTTAAAACCGACGCTTTGAAGCTGGACAGCCAACTTATCGACGATTCGGTGACCAAGCCAATCACTTTTTTTTCCACCCTAGAAACTTACCGAGTGACCCATTTAACTCGAAATTTTACCAGAAATCTAAATCTGGTCTCGTTTGCGAAATTCCATAACTTTTTTAAATTGAAAGATCATTTTTAAAAACCGACGCTTTGACAATGGACAGCCACTTATCGACGATTCGGTGACCAAGCCATTAACTTTCTTTTTAGAATTAGAAACTTACCAAAGTGACCCATTTAACCCGAAATTTTAGCAGAAATCTAAATCTGGTCTCCGTTTTTTGTGAAATTCTACTGTAACTTTTTTTTAAATTGAAAGAAAATTTTTAAAAAAAAACCGACGCTTTGACGCTGGACAGCCAACTTATCGACGATTCGGTGACCAAGCCTATAACTTTTTTAGCCCTAGAAACTTTACCAAAGTGACCCATTTAACTCGAAATTTTGTAAGAAATCTAAATCTGGTCTCCGATTTTGCTGTAACTTTTTTTTAAATTGAAAGATCATTTTTAAAAAACCCGACGCTTTGACGCTGGACAGCCACTTATCGACGATTGGGTGACCAAGCCAATCACTTTTTTTAGCCTTAGAAACTTACCAAAGTGACCCATTTAACTCGAAATTTTAGCAGAAATCTAAATCCGGTCTCCGTTTTATGAAATTCCAATAACTTTTTTAAATTGAAAGATCATTTTTAAAAAAACCGACGCTTTGACGCTGGACAGCCACTTTTACCGACGATTCGGTGACCAAGCCAATCACTTTTTTTAGCCTTAGAAACTTACCAAAGTGACCCATTTAACCCGGTGAAATTTTAGCAGAAATCTAAATCTCATTCCGGATTTGCGAAATTCCGTAACTTTTTTTTAAATTGAAAGATCATTTTAAAAAACCCGACGCGCTGGAGCCAACTTACCGACGATTGGGTGACCAAGCCAATAACTTTTTTTTTTTTTCCACCCTAGAAACTTTTACCAAAGTGACCCATTTAACCCGAAATTTTACCAGAAATCTAAATCTGGTCTCCGTTTTGTGAAATTCCTGTAACTTTTTTAAATTGAAAGATCATCTTTAAAAAAACGACGCTTGAAGCTGGACAGCCAACTTATCGACGATTCGGTGACCAAGCCTATAACTTTCTTTTTCCACCCTAGAAACTTACCAAAGTGACCCATTTAACCCGAAATTTTTACCAGAAATCTAAATCTGGTCTCCGTTTTTAAGAAATTCCTATAACTTTTTTAAATTGAAAGATCATCTTTAAAAAAACCGACGCTTTGAGAATGGACAGCCACTTTACCGACGATTCGGTGACCAAGCCAATCACTTTTTTTTTTTAACCTTAAGAAACTTACCAAAGTGACCCATTTAACCCGAAATTTTAGCAGAAATCTAAATCTGGTCTCCGATTTGCGAAATTCCTGTAACTTTTTTTTAAATTGAAAGATCATTTTTAAAAAAACCGACGCTTTGACGCTGGACAGCCACTTTATCGACGATTCGGTGACCAAGCCAATAACTTTCTTTTTAGCCTTAGAAACTTACCAAAGTGACCCATTTAACCCGAAATTTTACCAAATCTAAATCTGGTCTCCGATTTAAATTCCGGTAACTTTTTTTTTTTTAAATTGAAAGATCATCTTTAAAAACCCGACGCTTTGACGCTGGAGCCAACTTACCGACGATTCGGTGACCAAGCCAACAACTTTTTAACCTTAAAACTTACTTACCAAAGTGACCCATTTAACCCGAAATTTTACCAGAAATCTAAATCTGGTCTCCGTTTTTGCGAAATTTCAATAACACTTTTTTTTTAAATTGAAAGATCATTTTTAAAAAACCGACGCTGACGCTGGACAGCCAACTTACCAACAATTCGGTGACCAAGCCAATAACTTTTTTTCCCAATTTAAACTTACCAAAGTGACCATGTAACCTCGAAATTTTAGCAGAAATCTAAATCTGGTCTCCGATTTTAAGAAATTCCGGTAACTTTTTTAAATTGAAAGATCATCTTTTAAAAACCGACGCTTTGACGCTGGACAGCCACTTTATCGACGATTCGGTGACCAAGCCAATAATTTTTTTAACCTTAAGAAACTTACCAAAGTGACCCATCTAACTCGAAATTTTAGCAGAAATCTAAATCTGGTCTCCGTTTTGCGAAATTCCTGTAACTTTTTTAAATTGAAAGATCATTTTTAAAAAAACCGACGCTTTGACGCTGGACAGCCACTTTACCGACGATTCGGTGACCAAGCCTATAACTTTCTTTTTAGCCTTAGAAACTTACCAAAGTGACCCATTTAACCCGAAATTTTAGCAGAAATCTAAATCTGGTCTCGATTTAAGAAATTCCGGTAACTTTTTAAATTGAAAGATCATTTTTAAAAAAACCGACGCTTTGACGCTGGACAGCCACTTTACCGACGATTCGGTGACCAAGCCAATCACTTTTAGCCTTAGAAACTTACCAAAGTGACCCATTTAACCCGGGAAATTTAGCAGAAGTCTAAATCTGGTCTCCGTTCTGCGAAATTTCTGTAACTTTTTTAAATTGAAAGATCATTTAGAAAAAAAAAACGCTTTGAAGCTGGACAGCCAACTTATCGACGATTCGGTGACCAAGCCTATAACTTTTTTTTCCACTCCTAGAAACTTACCAAAGTGACTCATTTAACTCAAAATTTTACCAGAAATCTAAATCTGGTCTTCGTTTTGAAATTCCTATAACTTTTTTTTAAATTGAAAGATCATTTTTAAAAAACCGACGCTTTGACGCTGGACAGCCACTTTACCGACAATTTGGTGACCAAGCCAATAACTTTTTTTAGCCTTAGAAACTTACCAAAGTGACCCATTTAACCCGAAATTTTAGCAGAAATCTAAATCTGGTCTCCGTTCTGCGGAATTCCTGTAACTTTTTTTTAAATTGAAAGATCATCTTTAAAAACCCGACGCTTTGAAGCTGAGCCAACTTATCGACGATTGGGTGACCAAACCAATAACTTTTTTTCCACCCTAGAAACTTACCAAAGTGACCCATTTAACTCGAAATTTTACCAGAAATCTAAATCTGGTCTCCGATTTAAGAAATTCCGGTAGCTTTTTTAAATTGAAAGATCATCTTTAAAAAACCGACGCTTTGACGCTGGACAGCCACTTTACCGACGATTCGGTGACCAAGCCAATCACTTTTTTAACCTTAAGAAACTTACCAAAGTGACCCATTTAACCCGAAATTTTAGCAGAAATCTAAATCTGGTCTCCGTTCTGCGAAATTTCTGTAACTTTTTTTTTAAATTGAAAGATCATTTTTAAAAACCGACGCTTTGACGCTGGACAGCCACTTTACCGACGATTCAGTGACCAAGCCATTAACTTTTTTTTAGAATTAGAAACTTACCAAAGTGACCCATTTAACCCGAAATTTTAGCAGAAATCTAAATCTGGTCTCCGTTTTGTGAAATTCCTGTAACTTTTTTTAAATTGAAAGATCATTTTTAAAAAAACCGACGCTTTGACGCTGGACAGCCACTTTACCGACGATTCGTTGACCAAGCCAATCACTTTTTTAGCCTTAGAAACTTACCAAAGTGACCCATTTAACCCGAAATTTTAGCAGAAATCTAAATCTGGTCTCCGATTTGCGAAATTCCGGTAACTTTTTTTAAATTGAAAGATCATCTTTAGAAAAACCCGACGCTTTGAAGCTGAGCCAACTTATCGACGATTGGGTGACCAAGCCAATAACTTTCTTTTTAGCCTTAGAAACTTACCAAAGTGACTCATTTAACCCGAAATTTTAGCAGAAATCTAAATCTGGTCTCCGTTCTGCGGAATTCCTATAACTTTTTTTTTAAATTGAAAGATCATTTTTAAAAACCCGACGCTTTGAAGCTGGAGCCAACTTATCGACGATTGGGTGACCAAGCCAATAACTTTTTTTTTTTTAAATTGAAGATCATTTTTTTTCCACCCTAGAAACTTACCAAAGTGACCCATTTAACTCGAAATTTTACCAGAAATCTAAATCTGGTCTCCGATTTAAGAAATTCCGGTAACTTTTTTTTTAAATTGAAAGATCATCTTTAAAAAAACCGACGCTTTGACGCTGACAGCCACTTTACCGACGATTCGGTGACCAAGCCAATCACTTTTTTTTTAACCTTAGAAACTTACCAAAGTGACCCATTTAACTCGAAATTTTAGCAGAAATCTAAATCTGGTCTCCGTTCTGCGAAATTTCTGTAACTTTTTTTTTAAATTGAAAGATCATTTTTAAAAAAACCGACGCTTTGACGCTGGACAGCCACTTTACCGACGATTCAGTGACCAAGCCATTAACTTTTTTAGAATTAGAAACTTACCAAAGTGACCCATTTAACCCGAAATTTTAGCAGAAATCTAAATCTGGTCTCCGTTTTGTGAAATTCCTGTAACTTTTCTTTAAATTGAAAGATCATTTTTAAAAAACCGACGCTTTGACGCTGGACAGCCACTTTACCGACGATTCGGTGACCAAGCCAATCACTTTTTTTTTAGCCTTATAAACTTACCAAAGTGACCCATTTAACCCGAAATTTTAGCAGAAATCTAAATCTGGTCTCCGATTTGCGAAATTCCGGTAACTTTTTTTAAATTGAAAGATCATCTTTAAAAAACCCGACGCTTTGAAGCTGAGCCAACTTATCGACGATTGGGTGACCAAGCCAATAACTTTTTTTTTACACCCTAGAAACTTACCAAAGTGACCCATTTAACCCGAAATTTTAGCAGAAATCTAAATCTGGTCTCCGTTCTGCGAAAATTCTGTAACTTTTTTTTTAAATTGAAAGATCATTTTTTAAAAAAACTGACGCTTTGACGCTGGACAGCCACTTTACCGACGATTCAGTGACCAAGCCATTAACATTTTTTTTTAGAATTAGAAACTTACCAAAGAGACCCATTTAACCCGAAATTTTAGCAGAAATCTAAATCTGGTCTCCGTTTTGTGAAATTACTGTAACTTTTTTTTAAATTGAAAGAAAATCTTTAAAAAAACCGACGCTTTGAAGCTGGACAGCCAACTTATCGACGATTCGGTGACCAAGCCTATAACTTTCTTTTTCCACCCTAGAAACTTACCAAAGTGACCCATTTAACTCGAAATTTTACCAGAAATCTAAATCTGGTCTCCGTTTTGCGAAATTCCTATAACTTTTTTTTAAATTGAAAGATCATTTTTTAAAAAACCGACGCTTTGACAATGGACAGCCACTTTACCTACGATTCAGTGACCAAGGCAATCACTTTTTTTTAGCCTTATAAACTTACCAAAGTGACCCATTTAACTCGAAATTTTACCAGAAATCTAAATCTGGTCTCCGTTTTGCGAAATTCCTGTAACATTTTTTTAAATTGAAAGTTCATCTTTAAAAACCGACGCTTTGAAGCTGGACAGCCAACTTATCGACGATTCGGTGACCAAGCCTATAACTTTCTTTTTCCACCCTAGAAACTTACCAAAGTGACTCATTTAACTCGAAATTTTACCAGAAATATAAATCTGGTCTCCGATTTGCGAAATTCCGGTAACTTTTTTTTAAATTGAAAGATCATCTTTAAAAAACCCGACGCTTTGAAGCTGAGCCAACTTATCGACGATTGGGTGACCAAGCCAATAACTTTTTTTTTTTTTTTTCCACCCTAGAAACTTACAGAAATCAAATCTGGTCTCCATTTAACCCTTTTTTTTTAAATTGAAAATCATCTTTAAAAAACCGACGCAGACAGCCACTTTAAATCTTTTTTCCTAAGAAATACCAAAGTGACCCATTTAACCCGAAATTTAAGAAATCTTCCGGAAACGGTAACTTTTTTTAAATTGAAAGATCATCTTAAAAAAAACCGACGCTTTGACGCTGGACAGCCACTTTACCGACGATTCGGTGACCAAGCCAATCACTTTTTTTTTAACCTTAAGAAACTTACCAAAGTGACCCATTTAACCCGAAATTTTAGCAGAAATCTAAATCTGGTCTCCGTTTTGAGAAATTACTGTAACTTTTTTTTAAATTGAAAGATCATTTTTAAAAAAACCGACGCTTTGACGCTGGACAGCCACTTATCGACGATTCAGTGACCAAGCCATTAACTTTTTTTTTTTAGAATTAGAAACTTACCAAAGTGACCCATTTAACCCGAAATTTTAGCAGAAATCTAAATCTGGTCTCCGTTTTGTGAAATTCCTGTAACTTTTTTTTAAATTGAAAGATCATTTTTAAAAACCGACGCTTTGACGCTGGACAGCCACTTTACCGACGATTCGGTGACCAAGCCAATCACTTTTTTTTTAGCCTTAGAAACTTACCAAAGTGACCCATTTAACCCGAAATTTTAGCAGAAATCTAAATCTGGTCTCCGATTTGCGAAATTCCGGTAACTTTTTAAATTGAAAGATCATCTTTAAAACCGACGCTTTGAAGCTGAGCCAACTTATCGACGATTGGGTGACCAAGCCAATAACTTTTTTTTTCCACCCTAGAAACTTACCAAAGTGACCCATTTAACTCGAAATTTTACCAGAAATCTAAATCTGGTCTCCGTTTTATGAAATTCCTGTAACATTTTTTTAAATTGAAAGATCATCTTTAAAAAACCCGACGCTTTGAAGCTGGACAGCCAACTTATCGACGATTCGGTGACCAAGCCAATAACTTTTTTTTCCACCTAGAAACTTACCAAGTGACCCATTTAACTCGAAATTTTACCAGAAATCTAAATCTGGTCTCCGTTTTAAGAAATTCCTATAACTTTTTTTTTTTAAATTGAAGATCATTTTTAAAACCGACGCTTTGACGCTGACAGCCACTTACCGACGATTCGGTGACCAAGCCAATCACTTTTTTTTTTAACCTTAAGAAACTTACCAAAAAGTGACCCATTTAACCCGAAATTTTTAGCAGAAATCTAAATCTGGTCTCCGTTCTGCGAAATTCTGTAACTTTTTAAATTGAAAGATCATTTTTTAAAAACTGACGCTTTGACGCTGGACAGCCACTTTACCGACGATTCGTGACCAAGCCATTAACTTTTTTTAGCCTTAGAAACTTACCAAAGTGACCCATTTAACCCGAAATTTTAGCAGAAATCTAAATCTGGTCTCCGTTCTGCGAAATTCTTGTAACATTTTTTTTAAATTGAAAGATCATCTTTAAAAAACCGACGCTTTGAAGCTGGACAGCCAACTTATCGACGATTCGGTGATCAAGCCTATAACTTTTCTTTTTCCACCCTAGAAACTTACCAAAGTGACCCATTTAACTCGAAATTTTACCAGAAATCGAAATCTGGTCTCCGTTTTGCGAAATTCCTATAACTTTTTTTTAAATTGAAAGATCATCTTTAAAAAAACCGACGCTTTGAAGCTGGAGCCAACTTATCGACGATTGGGTGACCAAGCCAATAACTTTTTTTTTTGCACCCTAGAAACTTACCAAAGTGACCCATTTAACTCGAAATTTTACCAGAAATCTAAATCCGGTCTCCGTTTTGCGAAATTCCGGTAACTTTTTTTAAATTGAAAAGATCATCTTTAAAAAAACCGACGCTTTGACGCTGGACAGCGACTTTATCGACGATTCGGTGACCAAGCCAATCACTTTTTTTTTTAACCTTAAGAAACTTACCAAAGTGACCCATTTAACCCGAAATTTTAGCAGAAATCTAAATCTGGTCTCCGTTTTGCGAAATTCTGTAACTTTTTTTTTTTAAATTGAAAGATCATCTTTAAAAAACCGACGCTTTGAAGCTGGACAGCCAAACTTTATCGACAATTCGGTGACCAAGCCTATAACTTTCTTTTCCAGCCTAGAAACTTACCAAAGTGACCCATTTAAGCGAAATTTTACCAGAAATCTAAATCTGGTCTCGATTTAAGAAATTCGGTAACTTTTTTTTTTAAATTGAAAGATCATCTTTAAAAAACCGACGCTTTGACGCTGGACAGCCACTTTACCGACGATTCGGTGACCAAGCCAATCACTTTTTTTTAACCTTAAGAAACTTACCAAAGTGACCCATTTAACCCGAAATTTTAGCAGAAATCTAAATCTGGTCTCCGTTCTGCGAAATTTCTGTAACTTTTTAAATTGAAAGATCATTTTAAAAAAACCGACGCTTTGACGCTGGACAGCCACTTTACCGACGATTCGGTGACCAAGCCAATCACTTTTTTTAGCCTTAGAAACTTACCAAAGTGACCCATTTAACCCGAAATTTTAGCAGAAATCTAAATCTGGTCTCCGTTTTGCGAAATTCCTATAACACTTTTTTAAATTGAAAGATCATTTTTAAAAAAACCGACGCTTTGACGCTGGACAGCCACTTTACCGACGATTCGGTGACCAAGCCAATCACTTTTTTAGCCTTAGAAACTTACCAAAGTGACCCATTTAACCCGAAATTTTAGCAGAAATCTAAATCTGGTCTCGATTCTGCGAAATTCTGTAACTTTTTTTTAAATTGAAAGATCATCTTTTAAAAACCGACGCTTTGAAGCTGAGCCAACTTATCGACGATTGGGTGACCAAGCCTATAACTTTTTTTTCCACCCTAGAAACTTACCAAAGTGACCCATTTAACTCAAAATTTTACCAGAAATCTAAATCTGGTCTCCGTTTTGCGAAATTCCTATAACTTTTTAAATTGAAAGATCATCTTTTAAAAACCGACGCTTTGACGCTGGACAGCCAACTTATCGACAATTCGGTGACCAAGCCTATAACTTTCTTTTTCCACCCTAGAAACTTACCAAAGTGACCCATTTAACCCGAAATTTTACCAGAAATCTAAATCTGGTCTCCGATTTAAGAAATTCCGGTAACTTTTTTAAATTGAAAGATCATCTTTAAAAAAACCGACGCTTTGACGCTGGACAGCCACTTTACCGACGATTCGGTGACCAAGCCAATCACTTTTTTTTAACCTTAAGAAACTTACCAAAGTGACCCATTTAACCCGAAATTTTAGCAGAAATCTAAATCTGGTCTCCGTTCTGCGAAATTTCTGTAACTTTTTTTTTTAAATTGAAAGATCATTTTTAAAAAACCGACGCTTTGACGCTGGACAGCCACTTTACCGACGATTCAGTGACCAAGCCATTAACTTTTTTTTTTTTTTAGAATTAGAAACTTACCAAAGTGACCCATTTAACCCGAAATTTTAGCAGAAATCTAAATCTGGTCTCCGTTTTGTGAAATTCCTGTAACTTTTTTTAAATTGAAAGATCATTTTTAAAACCGACGCTTTGACGCTGGACAGCCACTTTACCGACGATTCGGTGACCAAGCCAATCACTTTTTTTCCAGCCTTAGAAACTTACCAAAGTGACCCATTTAACCCGAAATTTTAGCAGAAATCTAAATCTGGTCTCCGATTTGCGAAATTCCGGTAACTTTTTTAAATTGAAAGATCATCTTTAAAAACCGACGCTTTGAAGCTGAGCCAACTTATCGACGATTGGGTGACCAAGCCAATAACTTTTTTTCCACCCTAGAAACTTACCAAAGTGACCCATTTAACCCGAAATTTTACCAGAAATCTAAATCTGGTCTCCGTTCTGCGAAATTCCTGTAACATTTTTTTTAAATTGAAAGATCATCTTTAAAAAAACCGACGCTTTGACGCTGGACAGCCACTTTACCGACGATTCGGTGACCAAGCCAATAACTGTTTTTTTAGCCTTAGAAACTTACCAAAGTGACCCATTTAACCCGAAATTTTAGCAGAAATCTAAATCTGGTCTCCGTTCTGCGAAAATTCCTGTAACTTTTTTTTTTTTAAATTGAAAGATCATTTTTAAAAAAACCGACGCTTTGACGCTGGACAGCCACTTTACCGACGATTCGGTGACCAAGCCATAACTTTTTTTTTTAGAATTAGAAACTTACCAAAGTGACCCATTTAACCCGAAATTTTAGCAGAAATCTAAATCTGGTCTCCGTTTTGTGAAATTCCTGTAACATTTTTTTTTTAAATTGAAAGATCATCTTTAAAAAAACCGACGCTTTGAAGCTGGACAGCCAACTTACCGACGATTCGGTGACCAAGCCAATAACTTTTTTTTTTTTTGCACCCTTAGAAACTTACCAAAGTGACCCATTTAACTCGAAATTTTAGCAGAAATCTAAATCTGGTCTCCGATTTGTGAAATTCAGGTAACTTTTTTAAATTGAAAGATCATTTTAAAAACCGACGCTTTGAAGCTGGACAGCCACTTTACCGACGATTCGGTGACCAAGCCAATAACTTTTTTAGAATTAGAAACTTACCAAAGTGACCCATTTAACCCGAAATTTTAGCAGAAATCTAAATCTGGTCTCCGTTCTGCGAAATTCTGTAATTTTTTAAATTGAAAGATCATTTTTAAAAACTGACGCTTTGACGCTGGACAGCCACTTTACCGACGATTCGGTGACCAAGCCTATAACTTTTTTTCTTTTTCCACCCTAGAAACTTACCAAAGTGACCCATTTAACTCGAAATTTTACAGAAATCTAAATCTGGTCTCCGTTTTTGAAATTACTGTTTTTTTTTTTAAATTGAAAGATCATCTTTAAAAAACCGACGCTTTGAAGCTGGACAGCCAACTTATCGACGATTGGGTGACCAAGCCAATAACTTTTTTTTTCCACCCTAGAAACTTACCAAAGTGACCCATTTAACTCGAAATTTTACCAGAAATCTAAATTCGGTCTCCGTTTTGCGAAATTCCAAGACTTTTTTTTTAAATTGAAAGATCAGTTTTAAAAAAACCGACGCTTTGACGCTGGACAGCCACTTTACCGACGATTCGGTGACCAAGCCAATCACTTTTTTTTTTTTAGCCTATAAACTTACCAAAGTGACCCATTTAACCCGAAATTTTAGCAGAAATCTAAATCTGGTCTCCGATTTTGCGAAATTCCTGTAACTTTTTTTTTTTAAATTGAAAGATCATCTTTAAAAAACCCGACGCTTTGAAGCTGAGCCAACTTATCGACGATTGGGTGACCAAGCCAATAACTTTTTTTTTTTCCACCCTAGAAACTTACCAAAGTGACCCATTTAACTCGAAATTTTACCAGAAATCTAAATCTGGTCTCCGTTTTGCGAAATTCTGTAACTTTTTTAAATTGAAAGATCATCTTTAAAAAACCGACGCTTTGAAGCTGGACAGCCAACTTATCGACGATTCGGTGACCAAGCCAATAACTTTTTTCCAATTAGAAACTTACCAAAGTGACCCATTTAACCCGAAATTTTACCAGAAATCTAAATCTGGTCTCCGATTTAAGAAATTCCGGTAACTTTTTTTTTTTTAAATTGAAAGATCATCTTTAAAAAACCGACGCTTTGACGCTGGACAGCCACTTTACCGACGATTCGGTGACCAAGCCAATCACTTTTTTTTAACCTTAAGAAACTTACCAAAGTGACCCATTTAACCCGAAATTTTAGCAGAAATCTAAATCTGGTCTCCGTTCTGCGAAATTTCTGTAACTTTTTTTAAATTGAAAGATCATTTTTAAAAAAACCGACGCTTTGACGCTGGACAGCCACTTTACCGACGATTCAGTGACCAAGCCATTAACTTTTTTTTTTAGAATTAGAAACTTACCAAAGTGACCCATTTAACCCGAAATTTTAGCAGAAATCTAAATCTGGTCTCCGTTTTGTGAAATTCCTGTAACTTTTTTTAAATTGAAAGATCAGTTTTTAAAAAACCGACGCTTTGACGCTGGACAGCCACTTTACCGACGATTCGGTGACCAAGCCAATCACTTTTTTTTAGCCTTAGAAACTTACCAAAGTGACCCATTTAACCCGAAATTTTAGCAGAAATCTAAATCTGGTCTCCGATTTGCGAAATTCCGGTAACTTTTTTTAAATTGAAAGATCATCTTTAAAAACCCGACGCTTTGAAGCTGAGCCAACTTATCGACGATTGGGTGACCAAGCCAATAACTTTTTTTTCCACCCTAGAAACTTACCAAAGTGACCCATTTAACTCGAAATTTTACCAGAAATCTAAATCTGGTCTCCGTTTTGCGAAATTCCTGTAACATTTTTTTAAATTGAAAGATCATCTTTTAAAAAACCGACGCTTTGACGCTGGACAGCCACTTTACCGACGATTCGGTGACCAAGCCAATAACTTTTTTTTTTTAGCTTTAGAAACTTACCAAAGTGACCCATTTAATCCGAAATTTTAGCAGAAATCTAAATCTGGTCTCCGTTCTGCGAAATTCCTGTAACTTTTTTTAAATTGAAAGATCATCTTTAAAAACCGACGCTTTGACGCTGGACAGCCACTTTATCGACGATTCGGTGACCAAGCCTATAACTTTCTTTTTTTTTCCAGAATTAGTGTGACCCATTTAACCCGAAATTTTAGCAGAAATCTAAATCTGGTCTCCGTTTTATGAAATTCCTGTAACATTTTTTTTTAAATTGAAAGATCATCTTTAAAAAAACCGACGCTTTGACGCTGGACAGCCAACTTTTTATCGACGATTCGGTGACCAAGCCAATAACTTTTTTTTTTTTACCTTAGAAACTTACCAAAGTGACCCATTTAACCTCGAAATTTTAGCAGAAATCTAAATCTGGTCTCCGTTTTAAGAAATTCTGTAACTTTTTTTTAAATTGAAAGATCATTTTTAAAAACCGACGCTTTGACGCTGGACAGCCACTTTACCGACGATTCAGTGACCAAGCCAATCACTTTTTTTTTAGCCTTAGAAACTTACCAAAGTGACCCATTTAACCCGAAATTTTAGCAGAAATCTAAATCTGGTCTCCGTTTTGCGAAATTCTGTAATTTTTTTTAAATTGAAAGATCATTTTAAAAAACCGACGCTTTGACGCTGGACAGCCACTTTACCGACGATTCGGTGACCAAGCCAATCACTTTTTTTTACCCTTAGAAACTTACCAAAGTGACCCATTTAACCCGAAATTTTAGCAGAAATCTAAATCTGGTCTCCGTTTCTGCGAAATTTCTGTTTTTTTTTTTTTTAAATTGAAAAGATCATCTTTAAAAAACCGACGCTTTGAAGCTGGACAGCCAACTTATCGACGATTCGGTGACCAAGCCTATAACTTTCTTTTTCCACCCTAGAAACTTACCAAAGTGACCCATTTAACTCAAAATTTTACCAGAAATCTAAATCTGGTCTCCGTTTGCGAAATTCCTATAACTTTTTTTTTAAATTGAAAGATCATTTTTAAAAACCGACGCTTTGACGCTGGACAGCCACTTTACCGACGATTCGGTGACCAAGCCAATAACTTTTTTTAGCCTTAGAAACTTACCAAAGTGACCCATTTAACGAAATTTTAGCAGAAATCTAAATCTGGTCTCCGTTTTGCGAAATTCCTGTAACATTTTTTTTAAATTGAAAGATCATCTTTAAAAAAAACCGACGCTTTGAAGCTGGAGCCAACTTATCGACGATTCGGTGACCAAGCCAATAACTTTTTTTCCACCCTAGAAACTTACCAAAGTGACCCATTTAACCGAAATTTTAGCAGAAATCTAAATCTGGTCTCCGTTTTGCGAAATTCCTGTAACTTTTTTAAATTGAAAGATCATTTTTAAAAAAACCGACGCTTTGAAGCTGGACAGCCAACTTATCGACGATTCGGTGACCAAGCCAATAACTTTTTTTTACCCTAGAAACTAACAAAAGTGACCCATTTAACTCGAAATTTTACCAGAAATCTAAATCTGGTCTCCGATTTAAGAAATTCCGGTAATTTTTTTTTTTAAATTGAAAGATCATCTTTAAAAAAACCGACGCTTTGACGCTGGACAGCCACTTTACCGACGATTCGGTGACCAAGCCAATCACTCCGTTTGCAGAATTTTTTTTTTAACCTTAAGAAACTTACCAAAGTGACCCATTTAACCCGAAATTTTAGCAGAAATCTAAATCTGGTCTCCGTTCTGCGAAATTTCTGTAAAATTTTTTTTTTAAATTGAAAGATCATTTTTAAAAAAACCGACGCTTTGACGCTGGACAGCCACTTTACCGACGATTCAGTGACCAAGCCATTAACTTTTTTTTAGAATTAGAAACTTACCAAAGTGACCCATTTAACCCGAAATTTTAGCAGAAATCTAAATCTGGTCTCCGTTTTGTGAAATTCCTGTAACTTTTTTTTAAATTGAAAGATCAGTTTTAAAAAAACCGACGCTTTGACGCTGGACAGCCACTTTACCGACGATTCGGTGACCAAGCCAATCACTTTTTTAGCCTTAGAAACTTACCAAAGTGACCCATTTAACCCGAAATTTTAGCAGAAATCTAAATCTGGTCTCCGATTTGCGAAATTCCGGTAACTTTTTTTAAATTGAAAGATCATCTTTTAAAAACCCGACGCTTTGAAGCTGAGCCAACTTATCGACGATTGGGTGACCAAGCTAATAACTTTTTTTTTTTCCACCCTAGAAACTTACCAAAGTGACCCATTTAACTCGAAATTTTACCAGAAATCTAAATCTGGTCTCCGTTTTGCGAAATTCCTGTAACATTTTTTTTTAAATTGAAAGTTCATCTTTAAAAACCGACGCTTTGACGCTGGACAGCCACTTTACCGACGATTCGGTGACCAAGCCAATAACTTTTTTTTTAGCTTTAGAAACTTACCAAAGTGACCCATTTAATCCGAAATTTTAGCAGAAATCTAAATCTGGTCTCCGTTCAGCGAACTTCCTGTAACTTTTTTTTTTTAAATTGAAAGATCATCTTTAAAAAACCGATGCTTTGACGCTGGACAGCCACTTTACCGACGATTCGGTGACCAAGCCATTAACTTTTTTTTTTAGAATTAGAAACTTACCAAAGTGACCCATTTAACCCGAAATTTTAGCAGAAATCTAAATCTGGTCTCCGTTTTGCGAAATTCCTGTAACATTTTTTTAAATTGAAAGTTCATCTTTAAAAAACCGACGCTTTGACGCTGGACAGCAACTTTACCGACGATTCGGTGACCAAGAAAATAACTTTTTTTTTGCCTTAGAAACTTACCAAAGTGACCCATTTAACCCGAAATTTTAGCAAAATCTAAATCTGGTCTCCGATTTGCGAAATTCCTGTAACTTTTTTAAATTGAAAGATCATTTTTAAAAAAACCGACGCTTTGACGCTGGACAGCCACTTTACCGACGATTCAGTGACCAAGCCATTAACTTTTTTTTTTTTTTTAGAATTAGAAACTTACCAAAGTGACCCATTTAACCCGAAATTTTAGCAGAAATCTAAATCTGGTCTCCGTTTTGTGAAATTCCTGTAAATTTTTTTAAATTGAAAGAAAATCTTTAAAAAAACCGACGCTTTGAAGCTGGACAGCCAACTTATCGACGATTCGGTGACCAAGCCTATAACTTTCTTTTTCCACCCTAGAAACTTACCAATGTGACCCATTTAACTCGAAATTGTACCAGAAATCTAAATCTGGTCTCCGTTTTGCGAAATTCCTGTAACATTTTTTTTTAAATTGAAAGATCATCTTTAAAAAAACCGACGCTTTGACGCTGGACAGCCACTTTACCGACGATTCGGTGACCAAGCCAATCACTTTTTTAGCCATAGAAACTTACCAAAGTGACCCATTTAACCCGAAATTTTAGCAGAAATCTAAATCTGGTCTCCGTTCTGCGAAATTTCTGTAATTTTTTTTTAAATTGAAAGATCATCTTTTAAAAACCGACGCTTTGAAGCTGGACAGCCAACTTATCGACGATTCGGTGACCAAGCCTATAACTTTCTTTTTCCACCCTAGAAACTTACCAAAGTGACCCATTTAACTCGAAATTTTACCAGAAATCTAAATCTGGTCTCCGTTTTGCGAAATTCCTATAACTTTTTTTTTTTTAAATTGAAAGATCATTTTTAAAAAAACCGACGCTTTGACGCTGGACAGCCACTTTACCGACGATTCGGTGACCAAGCCAATCACTTTTTTTTTACCCTTAGAAACTTACCAAAGTGACCCATTTAACCCGAAATTTTAGCAGAAATCTAAATCTGGTCTCCGTTCTGCGAAATTCTCTAACTTTTTTTTTTTAAATTGAAAGATCATCTTTAGAAAAACCGACGCTTTGAAGCTGGACAGCCAACTTATCGACGATTCGGTGACCAAGCCTATAACTTTTTTTTCCACCCTAGAAACTTACCAAAGTGACTCATTTAACTCAAAATTTTACCAGAAATCTAAATCTGGTCTCCGTTTGCGAAATTCCTATACCTTTTTTTTTTAAATTGAAAGATCATTTTTAAAAAAACCGACGCTTTGACGCTGGACAGCCACTTTACCGACGATTCGGTGACCAAGCCAATAACTTTTTTTTTTAGCCTTAGAAACTTACCAAAGTGACCCATTTAACCCGAAATTTTAGCAGAAATCTAAATCTGGTCTCCGTTCTGCGAAATTCCTATAACTTTTTTTTTTAAATTGAAAGATCATTTTTAAAAAAACCGACGCTTTGACGCTGGACCGCCACTTTACCGACGATTCGGTGACCAAGCCAATCACTTTTTTTTTAACCTTAAGAAACTTACCAAAGTGACCCATTTAACCGGAAATTTTAGCAGAAATCTAAATCTGGTCTCCGTTCTGCGAAATTTCTGTAACTTTTTTTTTAAATTGAAAGATCATTTTTAAAAAAACCGACGCTTTGACGCTGGACAGCCACTTTACCGACGATTCGGTGACCAAGCCAATAACTTTTTTTTTAGCCTCAGAAACTTACCAAAGTGACCCATTTAACCCGAAATTTTAGCAGAAATCTAAATCTGGTCTCCGTTCTGCGAAATTCCTGTAACTTTTTTTTTAAATTGAAAGATCATCTTTAAAAAACCGACGCTTTGAAGCTGGACAGCCAACTTATCGACGATTCGGTGACCAAGCCTATAACTTTTTTTTTCCACCCTAGAAACTTACCAAAGTGACCCATTTAACCCGAAATTTTAGCAGAAATCTAAATCTGGTCTCCGTTCTGCGAAAATTCTGTAACTTTTTTTTTAAATTGAAAGATCATCTTTAAAAAACTCGACGCTTTGAAGCTGAGCCAACTTATCGACGATTGGGTGACCAAGCCAATAACTTTTTTTTTTTCCACCCTAGAAACTTACCAAAGTGACCCATTTAACCCGAAATTTTACCAGAAATCTAAATCTGGTCTCCGATTTAAGAAATTCCGGTAACTTTACCGACGATTCGGTGACCAAGCCAATTTTTTTTTTTAAATTGAAAGATCATCTTTAAAAAACCGACGCTTTGACGCTGGACAGCCACTTTACCGACGATTCGGTGACCAAGCCAATCACTTTTTTTTTTAACCTTAAGAAACTTACCAAAGTGACCCATTTAACCCGAAATTTTAGCAGAAATCTAAATCTTGTCTCCGTTTTGTGAAATTCCTATAACTTTTTTTTAAATTGAAAGATCATTTTTAAAAAACCGACGCTTTGAAGCTGGACAGCCAACTTATCGACGATTCGGTGACCAAGCCTATAACTTTCTTTTTCCATCCTAGAAACTTACCAAAGTGACTCATTTAACTCAAAATTTTACCAGAAATCTAAATCTGGTCTCCGTTTCGCGAAATTCATATAACTTTTTTTTAAATTGAAAGATCATTTTTAAAAAACCGACGCTTTGACGCTGGACAGCCACCTTACCGACGATTCGGTGACCAAGCCAATAACTTTTTTTTAGCCTTAGAAACTTACCAAAGTGACCCATTTAACCCGAAATTTTAGCAGAAATCTAAATCTGGTCTCCGTTCTGCGGAATTCCTGTAACTTTTTTTTTTAAATTGAAAGATCATCTTTAAAAATCGACGCTTTGAAGCTGAGCCACTTTACCGACGATTCGGTGACCAAGCCAATAACTTTTTTTTAGCCTTAGAAACTTACCAAAGTGACCCATTTAACCCGAAATTTTAGCAGAAATCTAAATCTGGTCTCCGTTCTGCGAAATTTCTGTAACTTTTTTTTTAAATTGAAAGATCATTTTTAAAAAAACCGACGCTTTGACGCTGGACAGCCACTTTACCGACGATTCAGTGACCAAGCCAATAACTTTTTTTTTAGAATTAGAAACTTACCAAAGTGACCCATTTAACCCGAAATTTTAGCAGAAATCTAAATCTGGTCTCCGTTTTGTGAAATTCCTGTAACTTTTTTTTTTAAATTGAAAGATCATTTTTAAAAAAACCGACGCTTTGACGCTGGACAGCCACTTTACCGACGATTCAGTGACCAAGCCAATCACTTTTTTTTTAGCCTTAGAAACTTACCAAAGTGACCCATTTAACCCGAAATTTTATCAGAAATCTAAATCTGGTCTCCGTTCTGCGAAATTTCTGTAACTTTTTTTTTTAAATTGAAAGATCATCTTTAGAAAAACCGACGCTTTGAAGCTGGACAGCCACTTTACCGACGATTCGGTGACCAAGCCAATAACTTTTTTAGCCTTAGAAACTTACCAAAGTGACCCATTTAACTCGAAATTTTAGCAGAAATCTAAATCTGGTCTCCGTTTTGTGAAATTCCGGTAAATTTTTTTTTAAATTGAAAGATCATCTTTAAAAACCCGACTCTTTGAAGCTGAGCCAACTTATCGACGATTGGGTGACCAAGCCAATAACTTTTTTTTTTTGCACCCTAGAAACTTACCAAAGTGACCCATTTAACTCGAAATTTTACCAGAAATCTAAATCCGGTCTCCGTTTTGCGAAATTCCTATAACTTTTTTAAATTGAAAGATCATTTTTAAAAAACCGACGCTCTGACGCTGGACAGCCACTTTACCGACGATTCGGTGACCAAGCCAATCACTTTTTTTAGCCTTAGAAACTTACCAAAGTGACCCATTTAACCCGAAATTTTAGCAGAAATCTAAATCTGGTCTCCGTTTTGTGAAATTCGGTAACTTTTTTTTAAATTGAAAGATCATCTTTAAAAAACCATACGCTTTGAAGCTGAGCCAACTTATCGACGATTGGGGTGACCAAGCCAATAACTTTTTTTTTCCACCCTAGAAACTTACCAAAGTGATCCATTTAACTCGAAATTTTACCAGAAATCTAAATCTGGTCTCCGTTTTGCGAAATTCCTGTAACTTTTTTTTTAAATTGAAAGATCATCTTTAAAAAAACCGACGCTTTGAAGCTGGACAGCCAACTTATCGACAATTCGGTGACCAAGCCAATAACTTTTTTTTCCACCTAGAAACTTACCAAAGTGACCCATTTAACCCGAAATTTTACCAGAAATCTAAATCTGGTCTCCGATTTAAGAAATACCGGTAACTTTTTTTTTTTAAATTGAAAGATCATCTTTAAAAAACCGACGCTTTGACGCTGGACAGCCACTTTACCGACGATTCGGTGACCAAGCCAATCACTTTTTTTTAAATTAAGAAACTTACCAAAGTGACCCATTTAACCCGAAATTTTAGCAGAAATCTAAATCTGGTCTCCGTTCTGCGAAATTTCTGTAACTTTTTTTTAAATTGAAAGATCATTTTTAAAAAACCGACGCTTTGACGCTGGACAGCCACTTTACCGACGATTCAGTGACCAAGCCATTAACTTTTTTTTTAGAATTAGAAACTTACCAAAGTGACCCATTTAACTCGAAATTTTAGCAGAAATCTAAATCTGGTCTCCGTTTTGTGAAATTCTGTAACTTTTTTTTAAATTGAAAGATCATTTTTAAAAACCGACGCTTTGAAGCTGGACAGCCACTTTACCGACGATTCGGTGACCAAGCCAATCACTTTTTTACCTTAGAAACTTACCAAAGTGACCCATTTAACCCGAAATTTTAGCAGAAATCTAAATCTGGTCTCCGATTTGCGAAATTCCGGTAACTTTTTTTTAAATTGAAAGATCATCTTTAAAAAACCCGACGCTTTGAATCTGAGCCAACTTATCGACGATTGGGTGACCAAGCCAATAACTTTTTTTTCCACCCTAGAAACTTACCAAAGTGACCCATTTAACTCGAAATTTTACCAGAAATCTAAATCTGGTCTCCGTTTTGCGAAATTCCTGTAACTTTTTTTTTTAAATTGAAAGTTCATCTTTAAAAAACCGACGCTTTGAAGCTGGACAGCCAACTTTATCGACGATTCGGTGACCAAGCCAATAACTTTTTTTTAGCTTTAGAAACTTACCAAAGTGACCCATTTAACCCGAAATTTTAGCAGAAATCTAAATCTGGTCTCCGTTTGCGAAATTCCTGTAAGATCTTTTTTTTAAATTGAAAGATCATCTTTAAAAAAACCGACGCTTTGACGCTGGACAGCCACTTTTACCGACGATTCGGTGACCAAGCCAATAACTTTTTCCAATTAGAAACTTACCAAAGTGACCCATTTAACCCGAAATTTTAGCAGAAATCTAAATCTGGTCTCCGTTTTGCGAAATTCCTGTAACTTTTTTTTTTTTAAATTGAAAGATCATCTTTAAAAAACCGACGCTTTGAAGCTGGACAGCCAACTTTATCGACGATTGGGTGACCAAGCCAATAACTTTTTTTTCCACCCTAGAAACTTACCAAAGTGACCCATTTAACTCGAAATTTTACCAGAAATCTAAATCTGGTCTCCGTTTTGCGAAATTCCTGTAACTTTTTTTTAAATTGAAAGATCATCTTTAAAAAACCGACGCTTTGAAGCTGGACAGCCAACTTATCGACGATTCGGTGACCAAGCCAATAACTTTTTTTTCCACCCTAGAAACTTACCAAAGTAACCCATTTAACTCGAAATTTTACCAGAAATCTAAATCTGGTCTCCGTTTTTTGAAATTCCTGTAACTTTTTTTTTTTTAAATTGAAAGATCATTTTTAAAAAACCGACGCTTTGACGCTGGACAGCCACTTTATCGACGATTCGGTGACCAAGCATTTAATAATAAATTTCTTTTTTAGCCTTAGAAACTTACCAAAGTGACCCATTTAACCTGAAATTTTACCAGAAATCTAAATCTGGTCTCCGATTTATGAAATTCCTATAACTTTTTTAAATTGAAAGATCATTTTTAAAAAACCGACGCTTTGACGCTGGACAGCCACTTTACCGACGATTCGGTGACCAAGCCAATCACTTTTTTAGCCTTTAGAAACTTACCAAAGTGACCCATTTAACCCGAAATTTTACCAGAAATCTAAATCTGGTCTCCGTTTGCGAAATTCCGGTAACTTTTTTTTAAATTGAAAGATCATCTTTAAAAAAACCGACGCTTTGACGCTGGACAGCCAACTTATCGACGATTGGGTGACCAAGCCAATAACTTTTTTCCACCCTAGAAACTTACCAAAGTGACCCATTTAACTCAAAATTTTAGCAGAAATCTAAATCTGGTCTCCGTTTTGCGAAATTCCTGTAACTTTTTTTTTTTTTAAATTGAAAGATCATCTTTAAAAAACCGACGCTTTGACGCTGGACAGCCACTTTACCGACGATTCGGTGACCAAGCCAATCACTTTTTTAGCCTTAGAAACTTACCAAAGTGACCCATTTAACCCGAAATTTTAGCAGAAATCTAAATCTGGTCTCCGTTTTGCGAAATTCTGTAACTTTTTTTTTAAATTGAAAGATCATCTTTAAAAAACCGACGCTTTGACGCTGGACAGCCACTTTACCGACGATTCGGTGACCAAGCCTATAACTCTTTTTTTTTTTAGAAAGAAACTTACAAAAGTGACCCATTTAACTCGAAATTTACCAGAAATCTAAATCTGGTCTCCGTTTTGCGAAATTCCTGTAACTTTTTTAAATTGAAAGATCATCTTTAAAAAACCGACGCTTTGAAGCTGGACAGCCAACTTATCGACGATTCGGTGACCAAGCCAATAACTTTTTTCCACCCTAGAAACTTACCAAAGTGACCCATTTAACCCGAAATTTTAGCAGAAATCTAAATCTGGTCTCCGTTTGCGAAATTCCGTAACTTTTCTTTAAATTGAAAGATCATCTTTAAAAACCGACGCTGACGCTGGAGCCAACTTATCGACGATTGGGTGACCAAGCCAATAACTTTTTTTTCCAAAGTGACCCATTTAAGAAATTTTACGAAATCTACTAAATCTGGTCTCCGAACCATTTAAATTAATCATCTTTAAAAACCGGAAATTTTACCAGAAATCGACGATTGGGTAAATAACTGCACCCTAGAAACTTACCAAAGTGACCCATTTAACGAAATTTTGCAGAAATTCGGTCTCCGATTTTAACATTTTTAAAATTGAAAGATCATCTTTAAAACCGACGCTTTGACGCTGGACACCACTTTACCGACGATTCGGTGACCAAGCCAATCACTTTTAGCCTGTAGAAACTTACCAAAGTGACCCATTTATCCCGAAATTTTAGCGAAATCTAAATCTGGTCTCCGTTTGCGAAAATTCTGTAACTTATTTTTAATTGAAAGATCATTTTAAACGAGTTTTAAACGCTGGACATCCACTTTACCGACGATTGGTGTGACCAAACCAATTAACTTTTTTTTTTAGAAACTTACCAAAGAGACCCATTTAACCCAAATTTTAGCGAAATAAATCTGGTCTCCGTTTTGCGAAAATTCCTATAACTTTTTTTTTTAAATTGAAGAGATCATTTTTAAAAAAACCGACCTTTGACTGGACAGCCACTTTACCGACGATTCGGTGACCAAGCCAATCACTTTTTTAGCCTGAGAAACTTACCAAGTGACCCATTAACTTAGGTTTTAGCGAAATCTAAATCTGGTCTCCGTTCTGCGAGGAATTTCTGTAACTTTTTTTAAATTGAAAGATCATCTTTAGAAAAACCGACGCTTTGAAGCTGGACAGCCAACTTTACCGACGATTCGGTGACCAAGCCAATAACTTTTTTCCAGCCTTAGAAACTTACCAAAGTGACTCATTTAACCCGAAATTTTACCAGAA
>BMAU01011027.1:0-10713 GCA_019973935.1 Trichonephila clavipes
AAAGAGAGCAGAGTTATAATAAGTTGAAGCTACGGAAATTCCAGGAGATGACATACGAGAGATTCTACATGGAAGTTCATCAGTGCTGCGCAATTAAATACCAAAGTTAAGTAATTTAATAACTTTTATTATATTTAGGTTAGTAATTAGGTTGACTGCTCACCTTTTGCTTAATCTAAAACTAATAGTATATTGTTACAGTAAAAAATAAAGGTGTTGATTTTATTAAATGTCTACCCTGAATCTGTCATCCAAATGCACGAGAGCAAGGAAGGGGTCGGGACAAGGGGCAGATATTTCACGAAACGAAAATGAGAAGGGCTGAGCATGCTTTACTTCTTCTTAAAGTCGTCTTCTCTCTTATGAAAAGATTCTATAGTAATATTTTTGCATACATACGCAAAATATTACTGTGAAGTTTTTAAATTTTATATCAAGTCTGAATAAGAAATCTTATGCTCTATATAAATATAATACATATTATATATATAACGAGAGAGAGAGATTTATACAGAGCCAGGAATTTTGAAAAATTCTAATATTATTTTCAGATTACTATGAATTGACACAATAAGCGTGCGTTCTGTTAAAGGTAGCTAACACTTATATATGTCAACTTATATGAATATATAAGTCCACTTCTAAATTATATATTTCAAAATCTTCGCAGGGCTCTGTGTAGAAATCTTAGCTCCATCTAAAACCAAAATATTACGCGTTGAGTAAAGGTTTTCCGTCAAGGAAAGCAAAACTCAATCTTGTGAAATTATAAATACATACGAAATCATCAAAGCTAATTGGTATAGTAATCTCCATTTAAATCTACAATGATTTATTAAAGTGTTTTGGGAACTTTTCAAATCCCTTCTGCAAGGAGCGTGTGACTTGCGCGGGTCCACAAAGTGATCGAGCCTCATTTAGGACCTACGTCATTTAAATGATGATTAGCAATGTTGCATATAAGATGCAGTGCAGATGTGAAAACAGATGGTATCCGAAGGGAGTATGTCTGGTTTTGTATGGTGTATTTTGCATCAAATCTCCGCTCAGAAGAGAGGCGTACCCTTACCGATAAAGGAGAACCACCTTCCTTCAGAACTCTTTTTTTTTTTTTCGTGAATAGCATCCTCCAGCTTTGATTACCATATTGCTGTATATTATACTATTGATAGTCTGTTCGCTTTTTAGTTACACCATATTGATGGTTCTACGAGCAATCTCGAGAAACAAAGGAGGGGCACTGTAGTGAGGTGTTCGCCTTTGCCTAACCGAACCTGCTGATTTCCTGGTTGCTATGCAACTTCCTTTTGGCTTGTTTGAGCATATTTACCCATTTTCTTCACGGGTTACAATTCTGTCCATGTTATCTTTTTCTTTGATCTCTAAGCAGAGACAAACGGGTCGCTTTTCTCTTGTTCTGTCTTTAATGATCTGAAGTTCAATTCGTCCGGGCACTGGTGGTTAAAATCAGGCTTTAATTTAGCGTTTGAGAGAATTAACTATTGTTTTGACAAGCGCGTCGAAACTCTTGCAGCAATAGTTAGTGTTGAAAGTTTTCTGTCTTGATCAATGATTTGCTAACTGGTCACAATCAACCTCATAAGGGGTGACCAGATGATGGTTTGCATCTTCAATGTTTGAAACTCCCAGCTTTAAACTTTCGAAACCAAACTTTAATATATCATAAGAAACATTATTGAAAAACCTAAACTTCCCCACATTTTTTGTGGCATTCAGTTGCGCTAAGTTTATTTGGAGAACTCATAGTACATAATTGTTCTCATCTGTTGGCGTGATAGCTCCATTTTTAAACACGCAGGGCACTCATAATTTAAATTTTCACAAACAAATTACATCGGTAGTGCGTGTAGTTTCAGCTTTCAGATTTAGAATGCAAAAACCCGTTTGCAGAAAGGTTCATTACCACGGAAATAGCTGCTGCTGATGGGAAACTTTTTACTCAACCCAATATTATTATTACAGGCATTTTTCATAAAGGTAGAAGGGAAGTTTTGAAAATATTCCTTCTTTATTTTTTTTACCAAAAAAGTTTACATTTAAATAATTTTTTTTACAATGACATTTTTAAAACTTTATTTGTATAATCTATTACAATTCGGGTGTCATTAAATATCAAACAAACTATTTTTTGTACGCTGTTTTCAAGGGTACGGTTCCTGAACATAGTCAGATACCTCAGTCACACAATTTTGTTTTTCGTGTATTTCTTATAAATGCTAATTGCTTTTAATAGAGCTTAGTAAAATAACTTTTATAACATGGCAAAGTTAAAATTTACACTATAAAACATAGTATGTATGAATTCGATATATTTCTCTATAATGAAACTTATATCAATTCAATGTAGTCTAAATTTAAAAATTAAATTACGTCTATAGACAAAATATATATTTTATTTTACAATTTTTTATTATATATTCAGCACCCCTAGATTTTATATCAATTTTTAAATCAATTTGTAACTATGTCCTTAATGATTTTATTACTTTTCTTGAGAGTATTTTTATATAAAGTTAAGGGTCATAAAAAGAACATGAAAGAATATTTTTGTTGAAATATTTGAAAATATGACTTTAAGCAAACTGTATTTTTAGTAAATTTATATGCCATTGTACCTGTATATTAGGAGTTTAAAAAATTAAAAAATTATATGGGGATTAAATTAAAAAACATATTATTTTTTAAAGTTCATAAAGTTTAAAATTTTTGTTTAAAAAATATTTTACTATATTTTACACTGTGAATAAATAAATCAAACAAATAAATTTAAACATTGATAATCTCCCCCAAAATTAAAAAAAAAAATATTTATAAATTTGATGTATTTTGAGAACCATTAAATTCAGTCGAACGTGTTGTTTTGTGCATTAAAAAATAAGGAAATTTAGACTAGGCTTTGAGTTGTGTTTGTGTAGTGATTTCCGATTTTACTGAAAGAAAATGCTGCAAAACTCTTGTGCCAAACTCCACTAATTGAGTATAACATGATAAATAATTTTATATAAACAACACAATTCACGGGTTTAGAGCAAAATATTATACTTTAAAGTCAGTTATTTGAATTGTTAGTATTTCATTTTTTGGCGTATTTTGACATAAAACACTTTTGAAACATTTAATTTTACAAATAATTTCAACATATATATGAATAAGGCTAAAGAACATTTTAAAAAAAGATTTTGACTATATTTTTGCTTGAATAAATCGAAGAAATCAAAAATACGTTAAATGGCATGATATATGTTTGTAGTAACACAATAGTGATATAGAAGAAATGGGATTTGTTTTTTTACCAAAAACAATCAAGTAGCATTATTGAAAACCATTTTCAGAGATTTTATAAATCATGTTTCTCATTTTATATATTCATAATTATTAAATTCTACTTAAGTTTTGAGTGATTTTTATGTAAAACGTAATTTTAAAAAATAATTATGCACAAAGGTGCAAATATATATATATATATATATATATAAAATTTAAGATATAATCGGTATCTGACCTCAAATAGTATCTGAGTTCGTGCGCATTAACACAGGTTAAGTCAAGGAAGTGTTCGAACAGAGTCATTCACGAGATTTGATGCATGCCTCACGCATTGTTGATTGGAAACCCGAGCATTCTCAAAGATCCCCGGCGTGTCTCTAAATTAACCAGCAACTACTTTAATACATGCAGCCAGTATTTCGAGGGTCACAAACAAGTCAGTGGGGATGTCATAAATAAGGGATTTGGAATATATACAGAAGTAGGAGTCAAGGTATGATAGGTACAACGATGGTAGAGTTATTATTAGGAAATGATAGGCGCCATTCGGTTTTGTCGAATGGTTATTTAAAATAATTATTCGGTTGTTTAAAATAGTTACTCAGCTTTTTAAAGTTGAAAAATTTTATTCCATGTCGTTTGTGTTCTGAGAAAGGAAATAAAAAAAGAAAATATTATCCTTCATGATGTTCTAGAATAAAGTTTACTACATAGAAAATAACAACACTATTCTGTAAAATGCAACTTAATTACCAAACAAAGTGTATTATTCTTAAAGAACACTGGTCATTGCCTTCTGAAACAATAGTAAGGTATGTTTACTGTTGGGATAATAAGTATTATATTTTTAATACACTGCTGGCCAGCGTAAATTCAACACCCTGAAGGAAGTAGCAAATAACATGAAACTTACAGCGGGCATTAGCGGATATGAGATATGCAATTGATTAAATTTCAGCGCAGACACACATCGTGCCTGTGGCGTCACCTCAAAGTGGTATTTAAGGCTTGGAAGTTTTTGACGATTTCAAGTTCGGCAATTATGTTCTTCTTGTGTTTTCAAAAAACGATCAATTATGTCTCGTAGAAAACAGCGATCAGCTTTTGATCAAGTATCAGTTCGAGCAGAGAAAGGATAGTGGCCTACCGAGATTGTGGATTATCTTTCGGGTAAATCGGTAGTCGTGTTGGACGAAACCAAACAACTTAATGCGGATATGTGACCGTTGGATGGGGGGAAAACGATGGCCCGACGTGGTCGATGGCGCATCCCACCTCAGTGCACTACTTCACGTGAGGACAACCAAATTGTGCGCATGGCAGTGACGGATCGCTCAGTCACACCTCGAACCGTAGCACAGCACATTGAGTCTAACGCATCATTCAGTTTTTCTGCGTACCATTTGACGCCGTTTACAGCAAAGTGGTCTGTCCGCAAGACGTCCATTGCGGTCTACCCTAGGCGCAGAACCCAGGATATCTCCGCCTCCAATGGAGTGATGAAGAAGGATGTGAGCGGCAGAATGGAATGAAAGTTATCTTTACTGACGAGTCACGCGTCTGTCTGCAACACCCCAATGGTGGCATTCAGTCTGGAACACTGGAGAGGATTGCTCAACATTTGCGTTATGCACCTCACACTGGTCCTGCACCGGGTATTATGGTTTGGGGCGGTATTGGATATCGCTCTCGCGCTCCTCTATTACGCATTGCCATTGCCGGTACTTTAAACAGCCAGCGCTACATCTCAAGGTGCTGGAGCCAGTTGTCCCTTCCTTACCTTCAGGGCTTGACCACAGCCATATTTCAACAGGATAATGCGTGACCACACGTGGCCTGCATTGTACAAATGTTCTTCGTCAATCACCAGATTGAATTGCTCTCCTGGCCACAGCTCGCTCTACGGATCTTTCGCCGATAGAAACCATGTGGTCCATGGTTGCTCATGGTCATGGGTGACCCAGATTACACCCCAGCTGCCACACCAGATTAACTTTGGCAACGTGTGGAATCTGCTTGGTCTGCTGTACTCAGATCACGTCAGTCTCTTTGAATCAATGCCGAGGCGTGTGGCAGCGGTGATCTCCAACAATGGCGTTGCTCTAGCTACTGATTCTGGCGAAGGAACCACTTTGCACAGAAGTCTATAAATTTAATCATTTGATACTTGGCCAACATGTTATCTACAAAATAAAATTTTGTTGTACTATCTCTTGTCTTTCTTGAAGTTTACTGCATTTTACGGTGGCAGCAGTGTAGTTTTGAACTTTTAAACAGGCACCTTTTATACACTAACCTTTTCCATTAGATTGAAATATTAAAGGATGGTGTGTGCTTGAAATATACATAAGAATCTTATACGATTTTCAAAATACTTGCAGTTCACCGATACACTTTTTACACGATTTTTTTTATTCTGGCACGACCCTTCTTCCACCCAAAACATTTTTTTTTTTTTTTTTTTTTTTTTTTTTTTACTTTTAGTTTTTACAGTATAATCAGAAGATCGTCGGTTTATGCCAAAACATATATGAGAATGATGCTGAAGTATCTATTCTGTAGTTACGGGGAATACGTATTTTTATAACGTCTGTTTTATTTATTTTTTGTTGTATTTTCATCTTGAAAAATAGCATTTTTGTTCTATAATACAATTGTATTTTGTGTTACAGCATTCAGTTCATATGGTGCAATAAATAATTTCACTCAGGATTCTAAAAATTGTGTTCAAATTAAAGATTTTTATTCGATGGTGAAATTTCCTGTATGAATTTGTGTTCATGATAATTTTTTACTGTTAAAAATTTAATATTCATCAAGTCTAATAAACGTGCAAGTTTAGTGAAAGTAGTTTTTGTTTTTAATTTTTAATTTGAATTTTTATATGTTGTATTAGACTATGAATTCTCACTGTACACTAACTTTTAATGTTTGTTTGTTTTTTTGTAAATAAAGGAATTGTTTTCTTTAATAAATATTTAATATGGGTTTCATTATTAATTTTCTGCATGGTTTTTTGAGAATACATAGTTAGAGCTTTTTTACATTTTACCCGATTTTCAAAGTTATGTAACATATCCCCAAATTTACCATACATCGCATGCTTTTTTACACGGTTTTCTTGAGAATGTATCCGTCGCAGGAAAATGATGTAATTAGGGAAAATTTCATCAAATACCTAAGGAGATGATCAATTTCCGCAAGATGTTAAAAATAACGTATCTTTTGATGTCATTTCCCTGACGTGAGTAAGTGATTTGATCAAATCTCGAACTGCTTTAGTGAAATGATGAATGATTGATTGATTGAATATTAACGTCGCACTGTTCAGCTACACGAGGCTTTTGGCAACTGACCACGTAATTTTGAACCATGGTCCAAGTGACGTGGACGACACCTGAGTTGGCACCCTCTCTCTAACTACCACACCACACCAACGGGAGGACGTTTCAGCTCTCGACAGATTTGCGTGCATCGCTGCCTTACGGCGGGTCTTTAGTGGTACTGGGCTCTAACTCGTGACAAAGTAAGCCACGGTCCCCGATACCTATACCACTCGGCTACGCGGCCACTTAGTGAAATGATGAAAGGAGCAAATCAGCATTTGTAGAACTCTGTTTTCGCTTGTTACTACTCCCTTTTACACCTCCCCCTCTCCTCGTCGTGTCCGTGTCGAAAGGCGGTGCCGAGCTAACGTGACTACACCAAAACAGATTGACTTAAATATCATTTTTTTAGTTTTAATTAGTTATATTGGTCGCCCAGCCAGTATGGTGGCTATGACCCTCGGCTTGTAACCGAAGTGGGTTCGGTTCAAATCTCGAGTAAGACTTGGTTGTATCTTCTTCGGGAAAGAAGTCGGACTTTCGCCTGAAATGGATTCTTGTCTAGAAAGGGAAAAAGCAGTGCACCTCTTCTTGTTATATTCTGGGATCATCGTTAGTAATAAATCTGTACTCTTCTGTGGATTTTGTGTTATATGTTTCTGTTCATCTATCTCACGTCTTTCGTATGTATCCCAGTAATAAACACACGACAACAATTTAGTTATATTCTTTGCATTATTATTTTTCAATTGATATATCACTTTTGTATACCTGAAAATTAGAGAAACTGGATAAAACTTAAATTGAAAAAAGTAAACAAGCAAATTAGGGAATTCGACCACGCCCACTTTTTTATAGATAAAAAAGTTTTCTGATAATAAAAGCTATTTTAAAAAGAGAAATAATAACTGAAAAAAGAGGTGTTACAAATAAAAGAAGGATATTTCTGAGGTACTGCATTGATGTATAATTTTTAAAACAATGTTTGAAATTCTCTACAAATATCCATTTTTAAAAAAACCAGCTCTATAATCTAATTATTTTGTAAAATTAATTTCGAATACAGTAGAACGTCGTTTATCCCGAATCAATTGTTACCAGAACCACCGTTCGGATGCGATTGTTTGGATAATCGAAAACCAAATTCGATCCATGCAGTACATGAAACCGGACACTATGCAGACAATAGAAATCCTCACACGCGGGAAACGTGCTAGAAGAAAAAGCAAAATAGAGTGCAAAATGTAAAGGACGGCGCATTCTTTTTGAAAACAATCATATTTCTCGCTGTACCGGGCAAGCTTGCGCCTTAATTTCTTTTATGGGAAATCTCTGGATATGTTTGATGTAATGTTAATATGTTGAAATTGGACAAGCACTTTTGTTGATATTGTCTCGTACCTCTCCATAGCTGTCTCTAACGCGGAAAACGCATCAGCATTCGGTGGACCTCTTGCTACTTTCGTTGTTGTTAGCTGTCATCGTTTTCATCCGTTTCTTCGTCAACAGGGTCGTGAGTTTTCTTGCACGGAAGTAAACAATCTCGTCATCATTTAGCATTTGAAATCTGCATGCGCATGCCATCCAGGGTTCTTACATTTTCATCACATTCTTGAAATCCTGGGATCTGATTGGATAAAGTCGGTAATCTCCTCTCTGTGGTGCGTCATTGAAGTCTTTTACCTTCTATATCTGGACACAGCTTGTTTCATGCATTTTCAGGTTCTGTCTTCAGGCGAGTCCCACGCTTCGGCTAACATGAAGCAGATGTCCTTCATATTGAGTTTTTCCAGCAAAAGCAGCAACACTTTCTTCGAAGTTTTCTGCCATTTTGCACTGTTCGAAAACGTATTCAAATTCATACTAATACAGTATATGTAGTTGACGAAAAAGAACTAGTCTGGATATTTGACGCTTCGGATGATAAACGTTCGTATAAATGACTTTCTAATGTAAATAATTTGTAATCTTCTACGATTGCTGTTGTTCTTATTACCTCTACTTTTATAATGCACCCTATTTGCTAAATGAGCACTTTTTTAAACTCTCGACAATATTATTTCATCATTCCACTGTAGCAGGTTAGAGATTTGATCAAATCACTTACTTTTCTTGGAAATCCCCTTACAAAATTCTTATTTCAACATCTATGCAAAACTGATCTATCTCCCTCAGGGAATTGATGAAATTCTAATTTATCATTTCCAATCCAGACATATCTACCGTGTAAAAAAAAGGTTTAGGGTGTATGTACAAATTATTTCATGCTTTATTTATTCACTGAAATCTAATTAAAATATTTAATGCTTTTACTTTCTGCTGCTTTTCTCGTATGTTAGCGATTGTTTTGATTCTTTAACGTTATCAGATTTGTCCGCATTAATACCATAAATAACTACCGCACACAAGAAAGTAAGAAATTATTTTGGTTATTATCAAAGATTTTATTTTCTGGTTTTTCTTTCGGGAGACCTGACACTTCATTCTGCCAAGCTGGAAATTAAAGGATTTTTGAATCATTTCGCCTTACGGCCTACTCGTGTTGCTCGTGATAAGCCTTGAGTACACTAGTGAAATCTCACGGTATTCCGGATTCTCCTCGTGCTGCTGCTGGCGGCTAAATTTTAGACTTTTAATCGGACATGACTGCCTTTGTGCTCATCTGCTTTACGTTTTAATTTGGTAACCTTCACTATCTGCGTTTGTGTAGAGCTGGATAGAGACATGACTGCCGCTCATTTGGACGAGTGCTCTGCACTGAGATGGTGCTCACTAACGCGCAAAGGTATTGGAGAGGCCCGTTGCCCTACTAGTGGCCTGATAGTCAATGGCCTGGCATTTGTAAAATAAATATTTTCTAGTTCTTTCTTTCAAGGGATTCAACATGTGAGTTTTTAATCGCCAATTGTCGTAAGTGTTTTCGTCTTCGATGCTAATATTTCCTAGTGATAAAGCATAGGCTCTAATTTTACCGTTAGGATGTATTAGTATATCTCATGGATAGTTGTGCATGACTCTTGACGAGGAGACATAAACAGTTAGAATGGGTGACATGAAATGTTATGTAAAGAAATAGGTCATCAGTTGGGGCCCAAAAAATGCTGGCAGCAATGGTTGTCTCATTCAACATGAACGGAATGAACATAAAAGATCAAAATGCGCAAATGCGGTACAATATTTACGGCTGTTTAGATTAATCTCTTGTATAGAGGGAAAAAATATAGAGTTCATAGGATACTGTCATTTAAAAAAAATCCTCTTGCAATAACTATCCTTAACTTCTACATTATAAGGATTTTTAAATCGGTCAAATTTAATATGTGTCACCTGGGATCTATTCGACATGTCTTTACAGCAGCGTTTCTCAAACTGTGAGGCGCACCCCCCTTGAAGGGCGAGACAACTCTACGAGGGGGGCGCGAGCATATAGAAAAGTCGAAAACAAAAGATTATTTTGAAAAATTATTAATTTACTGAAAGTAAACAAACAAAATATATTCTAACATAACAAAAAAATAAAATGCACTATTATAATACACTTATAAATGTATCAGTACTGCACAATATATTTTATAATTACTTTAACAATACAAAGTTAAGACAACAAGTTTAATAATTACCAGGGACCCCATAGGATTGCACAATATATATAAAATTATATACAAGAAAGTTAGACACACTTATCTTGATAATTTGTAACGGTTAACAACTCTATCAAGAACTCTTAACTGCGCCGATTAAAAAAGCTGCGTGATTCGCTCCCAATTCCAACCGTTTTCCACGTAGGCTTGGTGATGTGTTGGGGGGGAGAAATAAAGAAGCAAATAATCTGAAATAAGTAAATCCATCTCCAAACATTCTCAATGTCCTTATTGCGTTCCAAAGTCTTCGGAATAATTTTATAGATAGCATTGCTCAGAAGATTGGAATGACGTATATATACGTCCGGGAATCAACACTTTGGCTGAGCGAGACGTTTATATACGCCGGTGACGACTTAAGTGATTAAAGTCGTATCGTAGTTTTAGCGTCAAAGTATAGTATTATTAAATTCAATACATTGTTATTGTATGAGAGGGCGCGAGGAAAATCATAATTG
>BMAU01011028.1:0-18801 GCA_019973935.1 Trichonephila clavipes
TATCGATTATAAATCCGTAAACAATAATTCATTATCAATTAATTACTCATAAAAATGTATCTTTTATCAAACTTCTTTCGATAAAAACATCGAAGACTTCCAAAATTTTTGTTAAACAAACCTAAAATTCCAAATAAGAAATTATTATTTTAGTTATATAAGGATCAATGTAAGAAAGTAACAGTACAAAAAAAACTAGTTTTGCTGAGGAATTAGAACTTAACAACTGGTAATATTTAGTAAATATAAGTTCATAATATTTTGCATAAGTGATAAAAATTACATATTTTATTTAAAAGTAAGTATCATAATTAAACATTATTTCTTATTTTAGTAATTTTTCATCAATTTTAAAATGAAAATATTTAAAGTTGCATGGCAAATTAAAACTTAAATCAATCCCCCTTATTGAAATCATAAACTCATCTAAAAGGAACAGAAATTAAAAGATTTTTAAATTACCCAAGAGAGTTGCTAATGGTCACCGATTAAAATTTTGCAAAACAAAAAAATGATGAATCAAGTTTCAAATTAGCAATTTCAAAATATAAATAACAGTTATCATTTGTACTTCTAATCGATATACTTTTAAAAAACATTAAACATTGGAAATTATAAATTTAATACATATTAATTAATTTCAAAAAAACTTAAAAATACTTATAATACTGTCACATTAATGCCTGGGTTATGGAAATCTGGATTCTCCAAATTATTTAAATGTGTTTTTGCTCCTATCAATAATTAAGTTATAAAAGCAATTTTTTCAGATGTTGCTCTTTTTCTTATAACCTATTTTATAAGTATGGGAAACCTATTTATGTATGAACTTCAAAATGAAACCTTTCTTTTGTTATAGACCTAAAGTAAATTTGTTTCAATTTTTCGATGTATCCCTTTAATATCAAAAAGAAAAAATATTTTAACTGTATTTAATTTTTATCTTACGATTCAAGGAAGGGGAGATTTTTATTTCTAATGATCTGCGGTTTCGTGTTTTACCATTGCAGACCTAGTACATTCCCAGGAAGCTGGTATCCATTTTTAGTGCGGTATCATATAAGCGGATACCAATCGCCGTAGGTAATTTTGTCGTTCAGTTTCCTCCCCAGAGGGAGGCACCTGAGCTCTGCCGATGCGAGCCTGTACTAATATTTAATTTTTCCAAGACTTTAATTTTGCCAAACAGATACTCTAGGGATCTTTTACACGCCGTATAATCATTCGACATGGCCGCTGTCGATTTCTTGCAACATGAAAATCCACCGACTTGGGCCGGGGCCGAACCCACAACCTTGGTGCAGAAGGCCAGCGACAAACCAACTACGCCACCCAGCTGGCATTTAAGGAAAATTTGATCGTTAATTTTTTTTCTTTGAAAAGTAACGTATATTTTATTCATTAAAATTCCACATCATAAAACATTCTGTGGAAATTTTTACCTTATTTTTAAAAAATCACATCAAGAATGTTACGTGAATTTACTTCTCCAATATTTCAAACCATTTAACAATATTTATTTGATGAAATCGGACGTAAAACTCCTTTTGTTTTCATTTTATTATGGTTTTACTGCGTTAATGAACCCTATATGTATCTACAATCTCGTGTTTTAAAATTCAAAACTAAAAAAAACGTGAACATACTTATTAAAAGAGCAATAATGAAAATGTTAAAAATCGGATTATAAAGTTATATATATCTCGGGGTTTTTGTTAGGAAGGGAATAAATAAATAAATAAACATACTGTAGTCTCAGGATTAAAAATGAAGAACTTAATCTAAAATATCATATCACCTAGAAAACGTAATGCATTAAAAATTCTTGGCTAACAAGTTCGTTTTTTACACAAAAATGGATGAAATTTTTACGAATTTCGAATTTTTAAGAATATTAAAATAATTTCCATCATATGAGTCTTAAGAACGTAGTATTATTTCTTCGGGCGCATTTCAGAAACTAATAAGTTTAAAAAGAAAAACTTATTTTTATACTCCAATGATTTACCTTTTTATTCTTTTTATTTTCACGTATAAAGTATGTTCATTATCCTGCGAACCTATCGTCTTATTACCTCCGAGAAAATGCAAATTACGCTTTTTCTTCTATAGTAAGCCGTGGAATTCCGCATACTTAATGCAGTCACTACATGTACCTGTACACTGTTAAAGTAAAAGAAGGTAAATGAAAAAAAAGGGCATTCTTTTTTTCTTTGGGCTCTTTTTTTAAGCATACGTAACAGAAAAAAAGTAATCCTTATTAAGGATTTGCTGAAAAAATAAATTTCAATTCCCCCCGACTTGTAAGTAATGAAAAAAAATATTGTTTAGTTTTTGACTCCGATTATCTTGGCCAAACATTTAAGCTAAATTTTGTTAAGTATAGAATCGTTTGCGTTGTCTTTATTGTAAGGCTTAGCTTCGAAGATACAAGCAAAGTATAGTCATTTTTTTAAAGTTCTTTCCAACACTAAGAAATTTATTAAAAATTTTTTTCTTTCAAAAAATATTCTTTACTCAAGTATAAGTTCTGCATAATTTTTATGTAACAATCACCATTAAAATTTTTTGCTAGTTTAGACAAACATGGTGTTCCAATTTTTGTTTGCTTAAAAGATTCTTAAAGAAGAGTCATAGATCATCCGAATGATTGAATGTGAGTTGCGCTATAAATAACTTTAAAAAGAAATGTGTGTCTTATATGTACTAACCAATTAATCTTTATGTTGATTTTCATGTAGTAAAGCTTATTTTAACTATTCAGCTCTTTATATAAAACTAATGATGGTCAGATATTGTAGAAGTAGTGAAAATACTTATTCACACAAAAAAATGTGCATATTAAAGGCTACCTGATAAAAGTTTGTAGAATTTTATTGCAATGAAACATTGTCATAAATTATTGATGATAAGACACAGAAAAGTTACTGATAGCTGAACGAAATGTTCCTGAAAATTGTTTCTTGTTTAGTTTAAACATTTATAAACTAATTTTCGTCCTTTTTTCGATAACCTATAGATAAAAGAATTGAATAAGTCCACAAAATGGCTATCAATGTAAGTTTCATACTTTGTCTTCCATTGATACTTTATATATATAATAACAATATGTTAATTATGTATGAGTAAAAGAGACTCTTACATAATTTTTGACACATAAAAGTGTAGTACCAAGCGAAATTTTATGTATGCTAGGTCTATTAAAATAGCAAAAATTGTAAAATTTAAGAGAAATGCCACAATAAAAATAAAGTTAAACATGAAAACAAACATCCATGTTCATTACTTTACCAAAAGAAAGACACAAAATTGTGTAAAAAAAAGATACAGCTTATCTTTACTTGTTTTTATAAATATAATTATAAAAAAAATTAAGAGATAGCCATGTTCTCTTAATAAAATTCTTGTTTGTAAAATTTTCTTGATACATATATTTATAGTCAGCTTCAACTGCTTTGTTTTGATATATGTAATGGTGGTCGAACCGCTTAGGCTCGCTTCACACCAAACGACTCCGATTCATTCACCATCAAACTTGTCTGATCCACCAGGATTCGGCTTCGTAATTTCTCGCTCAAATAAGTCAAGATTCGCTTCCCGCATTCACACCAAACAAAACCGGTTCAATCCGCCGTCATTCTGACTTACGCGTGATTCGGTAGGTCAGATTTGCTCCCGTGATTCACCAGCAGCCAGGAGCTATTTCTTAAAGAAAAAGTGAGTTTAAACAAATAGAGTGTTGATTTTTATTGTTTTTTATAATTATTAGTGATTATATGACATAAAGTTTCTATTAAAGAAGCTAATTTTAGATATTTAAAGATTTTAATGTTCTTGTTAGGGTTAGCATGAGTTGGTTTTTATGCCAATAGATGGCGCTTATATTTTTATGTGGTATTCATAGTATTCTTTTTCATTATGCAAACTAACTCTAGTTCTTGTCGCCGAGTGCGTAGGTTGTATTTTATCCCTGCTAATCTTGCGCAAATAACAAAATTAATTTTGCATGTATTATTTTATTCAATTTTAGAAATTTGAAAACTTTATTCTTTACTTTTTAATACTTTAAAGCAAAATGTGGTTTTTTTTTGAAGAGGAGGGAATATTTTGAAGGATGTTTGATATAGCTTCAGAGATCAATTTGATAAAAATTTATTTAATTTTGGGAGAGAAAAAAATTTAAATATTTATAAGAATGCTAAAATATAAAATAAAACACCTATATTGTCGATAATTTTAATTTTTTAAAAAGATTCCATTTTATTACTACATAGATCTCAAATTTTGTTATATGAAACAAACAAAATGTAAATGGCATGTAAAATTTTTAATTCATTTATGTATTAGCAAATCATTTTTAGATACATAATCAAAAAAATAGTTATTATATGCTACAAAAGCTGTAGTATATAACAACATTTGAAATGCCTTTTAAGAACATTAGATATATTATTTGTAAAAGTAATTGCATTATAATATAGTTACAATACATATTTATTATTTGTTACTACTTTTCAGACTATAATTACACTTGATACTAACAGGCAAAATATAAAAAATAAATAAATAAATAAAACCCCGTTCTTATATTTTTGTTTTATGTATTTCAACTTCAAAATAAATGAAAATACAGTTGTGAAATTAACAGCTTGAAACGTTAATCGTCTTAAAATATTAAAAGCAGCATCCATGTTCGACAGCAACTGATGGAAGAATGATTGACCCGTGGCGGTGTGAAGGCAAATCTTCGTTCATTCAGAATCGCTGTGAATTGGAAAGATTGCTACAGACTCGGAATCGTTTGGTGTGAAGGGAGCCTTAGCCTCCCTGGACCGCATTGAGAGAATTTCTAGGAGTCACACAGTGTAAATCTAACTCAAGCCATTAACAATAATTCAAGAGCAAAAACAATGTAAACTTCTTATTTAAGGTACTTAAATATTTTAATATTAATAATGCGTGTTATAAATGCTGTGCGAAGGAAATTACATGAACATTGTTTTACGAATCTTATATGACATTTTATGCAAAACGTTTTATTATAAGTTTATAAGAATAACGATAGTTAAAAATCATAAAATAAATCTGTTTATAATTGACTATTATCGGCTCGGTGGCTAAGAGGTAGTGTGCCCGTTTCGTAAATCTACGGTTGCAAGTTCGATCCTGGCTGTAATCAATAGATTTTCTGGATGAGAAAATCATGGACACGCATGTCATTTTATTATATAGCATGTAAAAGATCTCTTGAGCATCAGTTTGGCCCCGGTACTCTCGGTAGAATCAAAAATCACAGCAGTATTTAACATCCGTCAAAAGTTTTAATTAAATATTTAAATTCAAGCATCAAAAATTTAGTATCGGGAGCCGCCATTAGATGGTGCTACCAATGAAAAGTTTCTCACGCTTGGGACTTGCCGTGTCTTCACAGGCTTAACTGGCAAAATGTAGCTCATTTAAAAATGCTCCAATTATGAGCCTTTGAAACCGAATTATCTTTGTTGTGATGTTCAAATCGAATTGTGGGATTGAATGCTATGTAACCGAAGATGTTATACAGAACAACAAATGCTTCTGCTTGTTTAATGAAATTGAGATTCAAAGTACTTAAGTACGAATGTCATATTATTAGGTTGCGTTTAAAAGATCCCTTGAGTATCAATTTGGCTCTGCTACACTCGGTAAAATTAAATCACTGCAATATTTAGCATTCGAAGAGAGCTTGAATTAAAATTAACTCGAGCGTCCAAACTTGTTAACTAACGTCACCAATAGATGGAACCATGAAATGGCGCTCACAGATTTGGGGACTTGCCATGCCTGTGAAGGCTTAGTCACCAATATACATTGCATAAATGGATGGTTCGATCGAAATGATTACAATTCTCAAGATATTCATCCGATATTCTAGTTCTAATTTTACTTAAAGTTATGCTTCACGCTTGAAAATAATTCCTCTCAAGTGAATGTTAACGTCACACTGTTAAACTACACGAACGGTGGTGACGGACCTCGCAATTTTGAACCATGGTCAAGTGACGAGGATGACTCCTGACATGGCAGCCACGATCCGATACCTTGACCACTATAAGCTACCTCAGCCACATAGTTCCTCTCAAATATGCTTACTTCCGAACTATAACATGAATAACAATTGTACAAGAAGAATATTTATCTTTGGGCCGCATGATTTATAAAAGTTCAATAAAAAGACTTTATGAAATTTCTTTTTGTTGTACATCAGCAATTGTATGCAGTCTGTTTGAAAATTTACTGGCAACATATCTGATGTATCGATGGTAAATGAATGCACTAGTGAAGTTATTTAAAGGAACAGTCAAATCTTCTACCAATTCTAAAATCTGCAAAATAATTGGCATCCAATTCTGGAATGCATTTTTTTTTTTTTTTTTTTTTTTTGCAATATCAAAAACAATTTGATTTGTTCGTCATATAAAATCATTTTTAACATTTAGCTTCATTTCAGCCATCTAACTTCAGTAAAACGAATACAATCGCCATTTCACCTTTTAAGCATATAAAAAGTATTTATAATTACCAATGATTCAGTGTGTGTGTGCGTGCGTGCGTGTGTGTAAACTTATTTCCCAAATGGTGATGCTATGCATCAAGACAACAAATCCCAGAGATTCACACAATTCCAACCAAGTTTTTTGTATTTAACAAAAAAACTAAGGAGATGTGGTTTGGTGTGAGTTACGTAAAATATTTTAATTATGATTTTTTTTCTACCTGTACAAGACGGCCATTCGCTGGCTGACCACTGATAAGTAAAAGTAGCGGAACCATCAAATTTTCATTTTTGACAAAATGACAAGAGAAACTTGCACAAGGAAGATCAGATTTTAGTTCAGAATAGACATCACGCAGAATGCAACGACCGACGTTAATGTTACCACACTCTAAAATATTTCGAACTTTTGGTTGCGATCTGTCCGTTTTCCATTACTAGAGTAACTGCCTGTTTGTAACTATTTATTCTCTTCTGTAAATTCTTCTTCTTTCAGCAAGCGAACATTTACAAGTATTTCTCAGAGTTGTTTTATGCAAAAAGGTTACGGATGGGCAAAAATTGCATCTTATTATACATAATTTTTTTCTTCTTTTTATTTATTTATTTTTCAAGTACTTTAAAGGAGAGATTACAGAAGGGATTGTTAGACACAATTAAAGTCAATGGAATTTAAATCGAGTATAGGAGATATTATAGCTTTTCATTTGTACATTAGCTGACGGAAAAGTTATATTGAGATACATCTGGAATTAAATTGTCTGAATTTAACTAAAGAGAAGAGAGAAGAGATAGAGAGAGATTTGTTAAACGTGAATTGTAATTTGCATTTTATTTCCCTCGCACATACTTCTTTGTTTTCGGTTTCTTTCCATCAGACTTACTTTTGTTACGTTTTAAAAAATAAAAACTATTAAGCTTTTATCATTTGTGAAAGTCTTTTAGCCCCCGAACAATAGGAAAGAGTATACAAAGAAACACCACCGAACTCTACAAGGTGATAAAGGGTCTTAATAACAATTTTTACACTCGCTGTTTTTTAGTTACATTTTATTTTGGGGATGCTTAATTAACGAAAGTAATGTATCTGCGTATATGAATAGCTACTTTTGTGTATTGTTAAGGCATTTTTGAAACATCTCTACTCAGTAGCATTTAAGACTTTAAAAAGTGAAGTCTCAGAACTTAGCAAGAATTAGCACTCGCATAGTAAAAAAGTTTATGTATTTCTCTCTTTTTTCCTATAAATGTCCAAACGATTTTTATCAAATTATATATATAATTTTCCTTCAACTTGTATTTAGTGATATAACATGGAATTTCAGGCTTTTTAGAATTAATATTTTTTTAAGTAAAAACTAGCTGGTATACCCGTTCTTCGCACGGGTGAACTGAAAAATTAAACAATACAGATTATTTTTTTTTATTGAAAACAATTATAAAATCCCCGTGCACCACAAAGTATCACACGGGGCTTACAGAAGTAAGTATTAAACACACATTCAAGGGAAATAAACAATTAAAAAAAATGAAGTTAAGAAGGATTACAAACAGTTACAACAAATTTACAGAAATTATTGAAAGCCCTTCTGGTGGAAAGAAATTAGTGAAAATTCGGTGGCCAATTAATGTTGAGTCTCTTGAACGCCAGTCTTATGATCTTTCTCTCTCTGACATACTTGGAACACAGAAGGATCACACATGTTCTACATTTTCCTCGCCACCAATATTACAGTCACAGAAAGATGAAGGAGCTAAATTAAATTTGTTCAGGTAGCTTTTGAAATTACCATGACCAGTGAGAAATTGGGTTAATTTGTAGTTAGTGTAAAAATGATAACATGATAGTCTCTTATTAATGGTGGGAAAAAATTTCTTTGTTATGCTCCCCTTATTAGAAATGAGATATTCTTGGTTCCAAGACTTCATCATTCTTTCATTCGTGATCTTCTTGTAAAACGATTTAGGAATATTAACGTCAATGTCAATTTTGCGCTTGGTTGCAGCTTTTGCAAGCCAATCGGCTCGCTCATACAGATTGAAGGATAAAAAAGTTTTCAATGAGTTAATTTTACGTGAATTGCAAATTAAACAATAAAAGCTATTTGCATATCTCAGCTGAACAAAAAAAAAGAAAAAAAAAAACACCTTTGTTAAATTTTAAGTCTGTAGATCTAATAGCTGGAAAAAAAAAAAAATTTTTTTTTTTTTTTTTGTTTATAGTTCCCCCGTAACTCTCTTGAGGATCGATTTTTGAAAATACCTTCCTAAGCTGAACTCTACTCAGCAAAAGTAATACATTGTTAAAAGTTGTGTGTAATGAACGCTAAAAATAGTGTAAGTAATTTATATCTGAAAGTGTAATACATTAATATTACTTTCTGCTGTATTTATTTTATGTTAAAATTATAATATTCACGAGAAACGTCATTTCTTAAATTATAATGGCGATTCAATGAAAAACTTAGCGAAATGTTGACGATAGAGTCAAGTTGGCAAATGTCTAGCTACTTTCATAGCTCGAGCTTTATTAGAGCTTTGAAAGACCCGCCGCGTAGGGAAGCGCTGCACGCTAACCCTCTATCTACCGCATTATGATTTACTGCAGTTTTCTTCATGCAGTATTTTTTGGAGGATCACTACATTGAAAATTAAGGCAGTGTTTCTCAAAGTGTGAGGCGTGCCCCTGGGGGGCGCGATAACCCTACAAGGAGAGCGCGAGCATATCGAAAATTTAAAGATTTTTTTTAAAAAAAAAACCGGAAAGAGAAGTAAAACAAAATACTTTCTTCCATAATAAAAAAATACACAACAATACGGATATAACTTATGTTTATCATCTGGCGTTTTCCGTCATCAAATAGCTATCTGATCCCAAGACGAAATTAAAGAAGAAAAAAACATTTCGTTTAATTTGCTGTGTATTTCCTAAATGAGATATTTTTTATTACGTTTTAACATAAAATATTACTCGTTAAAAGAAAAAACGAAACCCAGATCCTCAGAAAAATTCTAAGATAAACATTTCATCGCTGTAATTATTATTGAAATACTGTACATTAGTTGTAGAAAACGAAAAGGAAGACATGATTCACTTTTCAGCCAGGCAGCATAATACATTTGCTGATCATTTGATTGACCTTCAAACTTACTGGTTAGTTAGTTCTACATTAGTTCCGTTCCATCTTTTGTGTGTTTGTTTTTCGCTGAGGGAAATTGTAAATAATAAAGAGTTTTACGATATTTGGAAAAGAATTGATTGATTTTTGAAGGATTATTTGGCCAAGATTTATATTTTTATGAGTATTCTCAAACATGTAAAGCATAGTGAAAAACGTCATAATCCTTTTTAGATCATCCGTATTTTTTTCTGAATACACTTTTAAGGCGCGGGGCATCTGTGAAGGAAGTTGAAAGAATGCTTATTATTCATGATTGAGAAACGCGATGAACATGAAACGAAAGGAAAATTTTGAAATGCTTCCTAAAGAACTCCATCAACTTAAAATATGAAGCCATAAGTGTACCACAAGGTTCAGTTCGCCTTGTCAAAAAGACACAAGAAAGAAAAAGTTCAACTTGCTATTTGTTGATCACCAAAGGTGTCACGAGTTCGAGCCCAGTACCCCTAAAGACCCTCCGTGTAGGGGAGAGATGCACGTTAATTCTGTCGAGAGCTCAAACGTCCTCTTGTTGGAGTGGTGTGGTAGTTAAAAGAGGCCAGCTCAAGTATCGTCCTCGTCACTTGACCATGGTTCAAAATTACGAGGTCCGTCTCGAAAAGCCCTCGTGTAACTGGACAGTGGGACGTTAATATTCACTCACTCGATCATGAAAGCTCATTAAAACTACAATAACTTGAACAAAATATGACAGATTTGTCAGTAAATAACATTTATGTAATATTAGTGAAAAGTGTCTTTGATTTGCGTCCTTTATTAAGGTCGTGCACTGTTGAATCATTTTAGTTCAGTTTTATTGGATTTTTTCTCAAATCATGAAAGAAAAATTAAATAGTTCTTGAAAGCCGGTAAGTATACTTTCTCTTAATTAAATTATTCACTGGAATTCCGATTTGTATTGTGTACACTAAAAATAATTATAAACAAATGATTTGGCTGACTGAGTCCCCCCACACTACCATTAGCGTTAGTATCGAGTGCGCACCTGCTCCCGGGTTAAAACATTTTGAAGTCTTCTCGCTTTAAATAAAAAAGTAACACAATTATTCTTCATCGGAATTTTATATTCTTTTTCATTATTTAACATTAATTCTAAATGCTAATTCTGTGAGGTTTAAAATTACAGTTCTTTTAAACAGTTATTTACAACTATAGCATTTATCTTAAGAAAAATCATTTTACATTTTTGTATACAATGTCGTGCACGCAGTTTTACTCTCCTTACAGTTCAGCTATTATATCAAGAATAATGTTTTATTTCGTGCGAACAGCCGGTGTTTCAGAAAGTATACGTTTAATGTATCAGTACTGATGAAGGTATTTTATAAATAATTTCTTAACACTAAATTAAGAACAAGTTTAATAATCATTAGGGACTTTCATGGGCTTGTCTTGTAGAGCAAAGTTTTTCAAAGAAGGTTTAATATCAGAAATTGACACTCTGAGTTATTTTTCTATAATTAGCTGAGATCTATATTTTGTCTTCAAAGCAGCCACCGCAGAAAATCTGGTTTAACAAAGGTAGGATGTTGAAAATGATAATAGTATACGAAGTCCTTTTTTTGCAGTACAAAAAATTCATCAACAACCTCTACCCAAAATTCAAAGAGCGATTTATTACAAAATTGCTTTTTAATCTTTCACTGGATGTGAAATCTATGAAGATTTCTTCGGAAGTTGAGAGCCCTTCTGGAGTATTTTGAAAAAGACCCCTAAAAAAAAAATCCACTCGTAACTTGCTACGAAGTTGTCCTCATCAAGAAAATACTTTTTAAAATTCTTTGTCAGCATGGCTAAATGATTTTACATGGTTTTAAAAACAACTTTCACATGTTGTTCTTCAGTTTTGTAAGTTTTAACACATAACATTCTGGGGCTCATTTTCCCATCATTTACTTCAGTAGCGGTAAATCCTAAATTTAAGTATTTTTGAAAATATTGCTTTGATTTAATTTTCGGAACCATGCTCGTCTGTGTACTTGTTGAACCTTTATTATCGTCGAATGTTTGCTTACGACTTAAAAATGTATGTATGATTTTGTTTTAATCTACTGCCGTAAATACTTAATTACCGTGAATTACAATCAACGCGCAAATTATAAAATGTACATTCAAGCTAGATTCGGTAGCTATAGTATAGTATCGAATCGACCAAAACTGATTGGAATTGAACGAGGAAAAACATTTTTACATGTTTTGCGCAGACGTCCGATAGGTTGCCCAGACTCACGCAAACGTACCCGATAATGCCAGATGTGATGGATATGATAGAGAGCAACATAGACTAGACTATTTTTCTAATGACATTTGTACTTTAAGAAATGGATGCTGAAGGAAATAAATCTTTAATTAAATATATCATTTTGCGATGTGTTCCAATTTAAAAATAGAGAAAGAAAAATAACATAATAATAAGTAAATAATATATATTTTAAGTAATTTTCTTACAATATATATTACTTAAAAGTTACATATACAAAATTTAATATACTTATCGTATTAATTTGTACGGTTTATAATTAAGATCGTATTGTAACTTTAGCGTCTCTCTCTCAGAGTGCATTTTTATTGCAGTTGAAAATTGGGTCGCCAGTATTGAAAGTTTGAGAAACACTGAATTAAGGGATATACATAAACACAATACTCAACTTTGGGAAATTTAATCCGTTAGAGCTAATTAATTAAAGATATTCCACTGTAAAATTAATTATATACGCCGTTCACTTAAAATAAATAGTCAAATCGTTTTCTAAGGTATTCATTAACATACAAAAAACATGAGACATTTAAATTCTGACATTAACTATTTTTTCGGTGGGAGAAATGGTAATCTTTGCAATCAGTTGAAAACGCCGTCAGCCGAAAACACAATTTCTACTACAAAACTGTTCGCCTTCCCCACTAAAATACTCGTCATATAACGAGTGCTGCCGTATATCTTGGAAGAGTGGATTTCAAAGAATATTCCTGCTAAGTTTTGTCAGAATATTCGTAAAATTGGTTATTCTATGTTATTATAAAGTGAGTGGTACTTATAAGTACCGTCGGTAGATAAATGGTTAAATCTGTCGAGAGCTCAAACGTCCTCCCGTTGATGTGATATGGTAGTTAGGACAGGGAGTGCCAGTTTAGGTGTCGTCCACGTCACTTGACTATTGTTCAAAATTACCGTAAAATCCGGCGTATAACGCGCACTTTTAACGCAAAAAATTACATCGAACTTTGAGGGTGCGCGTTATACGCCGAGTATAAAAATTTTGGCTTCAAAAATAAAAAACAGAGATGTGCATAAAAAAAAAATTTAGTCTTCTGCAAAGATCGGAATACTGTTTATTTACTAAAAGGGTTGTTCTTCTAGAAATACACTATGTTTTCAAAATCCTTGGATAATATCTTGAACAAATGGCTTTAAAATATAATAGCATTGAGATAACGTACATTGCAGGCTCCTTCATAAAAAAAGGGGGTTATAGGCCAGATTTTACGGTACGTTGTCCGTCGCCAAAAGCCCTCGTGTAGCTGAACAGTCCGATGTTAATATTCACTCACTCCAAAAAATTCAATGCAGTAATTATTATTTTTATACTTAAAAAATGCTATATCTGCCTATTCAATTAAAATTATAGCGTTATAATTAACTACTAAACACAAACAAAATTATGCAAATTTGTCCAAATGTTGTAGTGTGAAAGACGAAGTTTATTTATTTTAAGTACCAGAAGCGATAAAAGTATTTATGTTGATGTAAGGATCAATTTCTTATGATTCGCACATGAAAAAAATCAATAGTAGCTATCTAAAGAGAGATATAAAGCAACCTGTCCCTTCAAAACTTAATTTTATTCTGAAATAAAAAAAAATACGGATTACACTGATCACAGAAATTAATCAGAAGCCAGCACCTAGCGTAGACAAAACAAAAAGTTTCTTCACAAATAAAAGATAGATATATGCTGACGTGGGCTTTTTTGCAGAGCACGCCAGAATTGCTTGCAGATGGCAAAATTTTTTCCTACTTGATAAATATCGTAATATTTTGGTCACTTCCCACAATGCCAAAGTTTTAGCAAATGTGTTTATGTAGTTTTCAGGTGTAAGATGGAAAGCGAGAAGGAGCATATGAGACATTATTTGTTATACGAGTTCGATAAAAAGAATATGGCAGTCGCAGCAAGTCGAAATGTTTGCCAACTTTATGGGGAGGTGGAAAACACATACACAAACATGTCGTCGATGATTTTGTAAATTTAGGGAAGGAGACAGAAGCTAGAAGTGAATGACCATCACACTTTGGAGAAGACGATATTGACCAAGCTGTAAGGAATAACACGAACTCACAACCATGCAAGAATTAGCAAAGATCTTCAACACACATCCGACAATAGTCAAGAGACGATTTGTTAACTTATGTTTTACAAGAAAGTTGTATCGTTGGGTTCCAAATAATCTGACAGCTAAGCAACGGGATGACGGAATCGCCACCTGTGTTTCCTTGCTTTCATAGTATAAAAAGGATCCATTCTTGAAACGAATTGTGACAGGAGATGAGAAGTGGGTTATGACTGTAACGTAAAAGGTCAAAGAACTATGTGTCACCCTTCTGATCCGTCTGCATTGACTTCGAAAGCTGAACTTCATCCCAAAGTCTTATTGAGTTTGTGGTGAGATGCGCCGGAAATAATTCACTGGGAGGTCTTGCCTCTCGACCAAACCATCAATGCTGTCTTCTACTGTCTACATATAGACAGGTTGCATTCAAATTTGGAGCAAAGCGGCCTGGTCTCATTAATCGCCGTGGTTTTATCCTTCACCACGATAACGCTAAGCCACATTCCATCACTCGCCAAAAGTCGATGAGCTTTGGTTGGGAGGTTTTATTCAACCCTCCCTATTCTCCTGACTTGGCAACGACTGACTATCACCTATTTCATGCATTGAACAATTCCTTCTGCCATAACATCTTCGATGATCTTGATGCTGTAAAAACTGCCATCCGAGACTTTTTTGACTTGAAATCGCCGGAATTTGACCCCCGTGGGATTCATCTCCTACTAGAAAGATGGCGAGAGATCATATGCATCAATGGGAACTATGCACATGGGTAATTTTCACTTTGCGTTTATTTGATCTGCTTAATGGGTAGTGAGTGAATATTAACGTCGCACTATCCAGCTACACGAGGGCTTTTGGCGACGGAACACGTAATTATGAATCATGGTCAAATGACGTGGACGACACCTCAGCTAACACCTCCCTCTCCTAACTACCACACCACACCAACGGGAGGAAGTTTGAGCTATCGACAAATTTAACGTGCATCGCTGCCCTACACGGCGGATCTTTAGTGATACTGGGCTCGAACTCATGACAAGGCCAGCAGTGATCCGATAACTTGTCCATTCGGCTACCGCTGCCACCTTCTTTACAGGTAATAAAAACGGGTAGAACTTTTGCACTTACCCTATATCAAAACAGGCGACGAACTATTTTTACAATCAAAACTTGTTCTAATTAATTGATAGCAGTGGGAGAACTAAATTTTGAAAGTAAAATTTTTAATAAGAAAATATTTTTTTTCAAGGTAAGAAATAATTTATAGAAACATAAATTAGTAAAGGGTGTTTTTTTAGAGGTATAGAACTTTAAATTGCAATAAAACAACGATGTATTATTCGATTGACATGATTTTTTTTTATTCGAAAAATAATCTTGTGGCATTACATTTTAAATATGATCAAGCAAGGCGTAGATTCGTCGAATGGGCCCAAAACGAGATTGCCGTTGTTCCCGATTTTCATAAGCGAATTTTGTTTAGCGATGAAGCGCACTTCTGGTTGAATGGCTACGTCAACAAACAAAACTGCCGCATTTGGAGTGAAGCTAATCCACAAGTGTATATCGAAACACCGTTACATCCAGAAAAACTGACTGTTTGGTGCACTTTATGGGCTGGTGGAATCCTTCTTCAAAAACGATGAAGGCCACAACGTTACAGTCAATTGTGATCGGTATAGAGCTATGATTACTAACTTTTTCATTCCTGAATTGAACAATCATGATGTCCAGGAGCTGTGGTTCCAACAAGACAGCGCAACATGTCCCACAGCTCGTGCCACAATCGATTTATTGAAAGACACGTTTGGTGACCGCCTAATTTCACGTTTTGGAATTTCACGTGAATCGGCCTCCAAGATCTTGTGATTTAACACCGCTGGACTATTTTCTGTGCGGCTATGTAAAGTCATTGGTCTATGCGGATAAGCCACAAACGCTTGACCATTTGGAAGACAACATTCGCCGTGTTATTGCCGATATACGGCCACAAATGTTGGAAAAGGTCATCGAAAATTGGACGTCCAGATTGGACTACATCCGAGCCAGCCGTGGCAGTCCTATGCCAGAAATCATATTTAAAATGTAATGCCACAAGATTATCTTTCGAATAAAAAAAATTCATGTCAATCGAATAATACATCGTTGTTTTATTGCAATTTAAAGTTCTATACCTCTAAAAAAACACCCTTTATAAATATATGGCTCTGATAAACACTCTCTTAGTGCCAAATTTTGTTTGATCTTCTGACTCTTAAACAGCTCAAGAGCTATTAGGGTCAGACCTCGTAATTACTGAACTACGGTGTAAAGAGAACACCACCTGAACTGGCACACACACTCTATCTTTAAAGTTCTATACTACACCAACGGAAGAACAATCGACCGCGGTAGATTTAACGTGCATCTGCCCCTCTACGCGGTATAACTTCAATGGCATTAGGTCTCGAATTTCGACTCGCCAACGCCGACCACTAGCTCACAACCATGTCCCCACTCGGCTACCATCACCATCTCTTAGTAACCAAAGAAAATCTCGAAGAGTAACTACTAAAAAAGATTGTTATATGCACTCTAAAAGTAATGGAAAAATATATGTGTGTTTACTTCTCCTTAAGGTATACAGTTTGAATCCAACTTAGATATCTTAAGGAGTACAATTTTAAATCCATTATTCCTTGAGATATGCAATATGAATATGAAAACCGAAGTTTTAGTGATGAAAGTGAATCCATAAACTCTACAGCTCGATTGTTTGGAGCAAATGAGACACAAAATAGAGTAAATTCGCGGAAAGTAACTGAACATTGAAAAAAATGTTGTTAGCATTTATTTATCTCAAAAAGTAAAAGTACTTAATTTGGACTTTTATTTGTAAACGGGGTATTTTTCAATAGTTCTACAGCTTGATTACAATCGTTTTTCTCAATTCTTATTTTTATGTGTATTATGTTTATTCTAAGAAAATCATGTTTACATATATATAGCTAAGAAGAGTAAATCATTTTCAACTTTTCTTCCATCGTGGAATGAATCAACTTGTAATACAAATTCGATTTGCGAAAAAGAAATATTTAGTTTAATACTGATGATGTATACCTATTATTTTTACTGTAGTTTTCGTCGATGCTTCAAGATTTACTGAAAACGTAACACATTCATTCTTATTAAATTTTTAATGCACGTAGCCACTGTCTAATTAGGGTGATGCTTTTCGATAAACGAAGCTTTAAGTATATGTATTTCTTAAAACTGTAGCTTTGCAGTTACCGCCTCTCTGCTAAACGCTTTTCTACAATTTATTGCTGTAAACCAAAATGCAAAGTTAGTTCTTCATTAGCCAGCTCTTGGCAGTGCTCTTTCTCAAGCACATCCATGTCATTATTCGTACCTCCAGTCCGATGAATTTGGCTAAAGATACAATCGACAAAGTCGTATTCGACAACGCTTTTTGGCCAAAGCGTCTTTTAATCAGTTTTCTTGGTAACCACACCATACGTGTGTGTGTAGCCTACTCTTCTGAAGTTAAATGCTCCTAAAGTTTTTGAAATTGTGAACAAGTACCAATTCCGTTTCCAATTACAGATTGCATTTGGCGCAAAATAATATCACAAAACGGTTTTTTATTGCTTTTTGTACGCGCAAAATGATTCTTCTCTGTTGTTGCATGCGTAGTATGATCCAAAAGATTGGAAACAAAGTGGGTAAAACCTTACCCTGAATATTTCACAGTCCCGAAGCACATCCATTTTCAAAGTAGTCGACAATACACTTCTGCCAGCGTTCGTATAACTTCTGGAAGCACAGTTGGAAGCCATTTTTCACAATCTTCCTTAAGATCTTCTGCGATGCTACTTTCACCTCATCTGATGACACTAAATGGAGCCCTTGTATATGTTTTTTCAATGATGGGAACAGATAAAATTCAAAAAGAGCTAATTCCGGTGAATAGAGGGATGCGGAAGCATGTTAGTGCGAGTTTTGGCAAGGAACTATTTTACCAATTGAAATCAATATGCTGATTCGTTGTCATGCAAAAGATACCAGTCGCCCTTCTGCCCGAACTGAGGCCATTTGCGACGAATGGATTCCCTCAAATGACATCTTCGAGAAGTGTGTAACCTCAGCGATTTGTGCAAGTGTTTGGCGATGATCTTTTCGAACACTTTCAGACACCAACGCAACATTTTATGCGTTCCATGGAGTTGAAGGTAGTCCAACGCGTTCATTGTCTTCGATGAATTCTCTCTTTCAAACGCTGATGCCATTCGTAAACCTGTGATCTCGCCATGGTAGATTCACCATACATCTTACTTAGCATTTTCAAAGTCTCCATTGATGTTTTACCTATGCGTGCTAAGCGAATTTAATGTCAAACGCTGTTCAAGAAGAGCCATCTTTCCTGCATCGTCGAGCAAAGCTAACTAGCTTTAGAAGATAACAGATGCGCGTGCGTTTCAGTCACATGACATAGACTAAACTAACCTGGACAGGTAGGGGAGGGTTGGGAGAATCCATTTCAAGTGGTTTAACTTTAGGTACTTGCTTTCGTCGTCCGAAATAGCAACAGTCCCCGAATTTTTGGATCGCACTACGTAGGTTAACTTTGGATTTTTTTTTCAGAAAAGATCAATTTTGTCACTATTAAAAACCTGTTGTGGTTGGTAGCCCTCTGAATTTATATGCTTCTTGAGGTCACCGATGAAGTCTTCCACTGATTTTGTATTGGAGCTTACTGTAAAACTAGTGGATACC
>BMAU01011031.1:0-19324 GCA_019973935.1 Trichonephila clavipes
CTCTATTTTCGGCCCTCTTTCTTGCCATTCAAATTTCCCTTTTCTTTTCCCTTCCAGAACACAGAGTGGCCGCGGTAGCCGAGTGGTATAGGTATCGGACTGTGGCTTGCTTTGTCACAGGTTCGAGCCCAGTACCACTAAAGACCCGCCGTGTAGGGCAGCGATGCACGTTAAATCTGTCGAGAGCTGAAACGTCCTCCCGTTGGTGTGGTGGAAGAGGAGGGGGTGCCAGCTCAGGTGTCGTCCACGTCACTTGACCATGGTTCAAAATTACGTGGTCCGTCGCCAAAAGCCCTCGTGTAGCTGAACAGTGCGACGTTAATATTCAATCAATCAATCAATCCAGAACACAGACCACTATTTTTGAAATACATATGTAAAGAAAACTAATTGATTTGTATTAATTAGATTTGTTGTTATTCTCGTTATTAATAACATTTTTGTATCCATTTTCTAGTGTGTTAAATTAGTTTAATCCTTTAATTTTTTCGATTATTTTTGGGGGTATTTGTATTATTACTTGGATTTCTTTAAATGTTTTGATTATTATATTTTTGTTTTTGACTAACAACGTTGGTTTTTCGACCCGCATGTTTGCCGTGTGCGGCGTCCCGTAAGGAGGAAAATGGTGTCCTGGGAATACCTTTGGCCCACGCTTCGCTGTAGACGGGTGGCAGGAGTGAGCCCGCTCCTGTCAATCGGCTGGTGGTACCTCTCTTCGGTGTCCCCGAAGAGACACTGCTGTAGGGTTAGTGCTGCAGATAAGGGGTGTCGGGTTTACCCGTTGGATCCTCGCCCTGATGCTGTAGCATTATATTCTGGGTGTACTTCAGGTAAGCGCCGTGCCTGGTTTTGCTAGATGACCAGCACACTGCCTCCCTTGTTGGACTCCGTGGTGGGTGGAGGCACGCCAGAATGAAGTTTTTTCTACGCTTATGGATCCCAATCTGCTGTGCCAGGGTAAAGGCCTTGTATTGCCCAACCTTGCTATTGACGAAACTGCTAAACGTGTAAGATTTTTACTAATTTCCTTGCCTAACAGTGCCATGTCTCTCAAATCGCCATTTGCTATACATAAAGCTCTGAAAGGAATAGTTGGAGAACCGAAATCTGATAAGATTGCGGTCCGGTGATCTACTTGTTGAAACCCTTTCTTCTACGCAAACAAAGGCTTTCCTACTTGCTAAAACATTTCTTGATTCACCTGTGAATATAATTCCACATAAATCTTTAAAAACATCCCGTGGAGTCATATCTGAACCTGACCTGTTGACCACCCCTGAAGCAGAAATCTTAACCGGATTCTCTCGTTTTACTCATAGGCACCTTCTGTTAGGTGAAAATGCCCCAGAATGTCCCTCGGGCAAGGTCCCATATTCCATCTATCATATTTTAATAGATTGTCCCGTTTTTAACAGTCATCGCGTCACATTCTTTCATACATCTGTTTTAACCTTATCTGACTTGGTGGGGGAATACCCCCCCAAAAAAACCTTTTTGCCTTCCTTTTAAAAATTGGATTTTTACATTTAATTTGATTTGTATGTTTCTTTGTATTTTTAATATATTTTATGTATGCATTCATGCATATATGTGTGTACATATACTTTTAAACATATATATTTTTAAAATTATACGGCCTTTATTTTAACAAGTGTTTGGCGCAGCTTGGCCAAAGTTGGCCCTTGCGCCACTAAACCCCACATTCACTTCACTTCACTTCACCTAACCGGATTCTCTGATCAGGGCGTTATTCAGGTCAGAAGGATCACAATAAAGAAAGATACAGCAGTTAGACCAACCAAACATATAATTTTAACCTTTAGCAGCCCACAATACCTCACACCTTTAAAGCTGGATATTTGAATTGCAAAATCCGTCCATACATTCCGAATTCTCTGCGCTGTTTTAAGTGTCAGAGGTTCGGACACTCATAAACTTCCTGTCGCGGTCAACTTACTTGCTCTAGATGTGCATCTGTTAGACATGCTTCCACAGATTGCAGTCTAGAGCCTAAATGTGTTAACTGTTCAAAGTCGCATCAGTCCGATTCCAAACTCTGTTCCAAATGGAAATTAGAAAATTCAAGAAATCAAAACAAGCAAAAATATCTCCTATCCAGAAGCTCGAAAATTAATACTACCACAAATATCTCAAACATATTCCCAAGCTACCAAATCCTCAATTACAACCACAACAACCCAAACTGATGACAGCATTACAAAAATAGTATGTCCACCTTTAAAACTACTGCAACCTTTAACAGCCGTTTCGAAACCAACAATGCCTTTTAAAATTCCTATACTTACCAAATCATCTGCATCAACTGAGGCACAACTCTTACACCAACCACATCTTCTGCGGCAGCTACATCATCCAAATCTCAACCACCTGTTCCTTTTGTTATTACTACTTCCTATGCATCTATCCCCTCAGGGGGCTCACCTCCTTTAGGTGAGTGCGGGTTTCACGCTCCCGAGGTACCCCAGTGATCTTTTCCCCTTCTCTCTCTCCCCCTCTTTTCCCCCTCAGGGGCTCACTTTCGGGTGAGTACGGGAGACCACGTCCCCGAGGTACCCGAGTGAATTTTGAAAGACAGAAAAACCCCCAAAAATATTTGCTTAGTTAGTGTTTAAGTTACAGGTCAATATTTAACGTTATATTTAGTTCAGTTAGGGGTTGTTTTGTGGTAAATTTTATTTTGGATAATTTAAGTGTAATTATTTCTACTATTTTAATTTTGGTTTATTTATTTGGGGTATTTAACACAAAAAGAAGTTAATTTTTGATTTACGAAATGTTAAGATTGGTTTTTGAGTCTGACTCGCCTGTTTGCCGTGTGCGGTGACCCGTACCAGGGGAAAGTGGAGTCTGGGGTTCCTGTTGCGTGCCCTTCGGCCCATGCTTCTCCGTAGACGGGAGGCAGGAGTGAGCCTGCTCCTGTCAATCGGCTGGTGATTAGTTCTACGGTTTCCAATACGGGTTCTTTTGGAATACCAAAGACGGTTGCTTTAGGGTTAGTATTGCAGTTAGGGGTGCCCTGGGTGAACTGGCGGATCCCATCTCGAACCTGTACTACTATACTCCAGTACCACCTCTGAGGTAAGTGCCGTGCCTGACGCATGTCAGATGACCGGCGGACTGCCTCCCCTTGTTGGGCTCCATGGTGGGTGGAGGCGTACTGGGATGAACACAAAAAAACACTCATGGAACCCAGCAGGAAATCTCCTTCAGTGGAGCAACAAATTGTATCTAGCAAGAATGACATTCGATCTAATACACAGCAACAAGAATTTAGCGATTCTGCTAGATTCTTTGTTCTTAAAATCCCAAACACCTTTTCCACCGTATCACCTTTTCTAATCGAGAAGGCGATCACGAGTAGCATTGGGCCGGTCAAGACAATTCGCAAGCTGCGCTAGGGGACTTGTTTTTCGAAGTAGCATCGGCGAAACAGTCTTACGCCCTTAGGACCTTACGTAGAATGGCCCATATTGACATCACTGTCGTTCCGCGCAACACCCTCAACTATTCGCGAGGCGTCATCTCCGCAACGGATTTGTTGAATGTGTCTACAGAGGAAATCAAGGAGAATATGATGGATCAAAAGGTCTGTGATGTTCGGCGAATTACGATTCGGCGGGTTGACCAGGTGCTTAACACTAAGCACCTCATCCTGACCCTTTCGACCCCCTGAACTCCCACATTTCGTAAAGGGGCCGCGTATCTCCATTGCCCTGTTCGACCTTACATTCCAAATCCACTCCATTGCTTTCAGTGCCAAGATTTGGTCATTCCAAAACAGTCTGCCGCGGCCAGCCAACCTGCTCTAGATGTGCAGAGGTAGGCCATGATAGCGCAGACTGTAAAGCAAAGGAACGATGTGTCAACTGTAAAGGGGATCATTCATAGTTTTCTCGATCTTGTCCGACATGGATATTAGAAAAGGAGATCACGGCAGTCAAAATTAAAAATAAACTTTCTTATCCGGAGGCCCGGCGTGTTGTATCATTACGCAAGCCAGTTTCTGGAAAAAAGCTATGCATCGGCAGCCAACAAAACATACAAAACAATAGCCATTCAAGTGGACGCAAGTACAGCTCCAAAATCTGAAGTCCGAATCTGTAAAACCGAACACTATTGCAGTGGATACACGTAAGACTGTATCCACTCCACCCACTGTTAAAAAGACTAGAAAAACACGCATAAAGGAATCGGGGTGCAAGCTCACAAAAAAGAGGTTGAACCTCTCTAAAAAACCCCATGACATGGGAGACGATGTCATGGAAATTCATGCATCCCAAAGCGACGAAAGTCTAATGGAAGATCTGTCGCCAAAACTTTCGTCTACTGGCTCCTTGCATGTCTATTTTTAGTGCTGAATTGACTGCCATCCTTGTCGCACTTCAGCATATATTAGTTTCCAACCATCATTTTTGTGTGTACACTGACAGCATGAGTACTCTAGAATCCTTGCACTTTTAAACAGAACGCCGACACCCCACTGTGATCGAAATGCTTCTACGAAAATTGGGAAGAAAAGGTTTTAATATAATTTTTTTTCTGGGTACCTGGACACGTGGGTATACTTGGTAATGAACAGGCTGATACTGCTGCACGATCAATATCTGATCACATGCAGCGGCCTGTCTGTTGCTAGGATTTAAAAACTTCTGCACAGAACTATATCCATCGTGTATGGCAAGAGACTTGGGATCAACAGGTCCTCAGCAAACTGCATAACATTCATCCTTCCACTTCTCATTGGGCAGCACTACCAGTGCGAAGACATGATGTCCGCTTGACTCGACTTCGCATTGGTCACACTCGTTTCACGCACAGGCACCTTCTGTTGGGTGAAAATGCCCCAGAATGTCCCTCGTGCAAAGTCCCATATTCAGTCTATCATATTTTAAGGTATCCGAACACGTTCGGAGCACTTTTTAACAAAATAACATATTTAAACATTATAAAGGCTTTTTTAGGACTCAATACCAATAAATACTAATATTTAACTAACAATATTTAAAATAAATTGCCTAAATTTCACAGAAATCACAATTATAAGTGAAATTTTAGCAAAATTTTTGTAAAACTTCAAAGCAATTAAAGAAAAAAAGTAATAAACTTATATTAGCAAAAGTATTAACAAAACAATCTAGATGCATTTATCTAGGGAATGTACTAAAATTCTAATGTTTTATTAAAATTTAAAAATTTTAGAGTTGATTGAGTAACCATTATAAGAAAAATCACAATCTTTATGAGACCATTATTTAAATAACGAGCCCTAACTCAAAAAATATTCATACAATAAGCAATATTTTAGTACATTCTCTAGAAAATAGCATAAATATCAGGTTCAAAAAGTTTTATAGAATTACATGTGTAATATTTTGAGTAATCAGACTCGCCATGATAGATTTCGAGTAATTTAAATGCCCACTTCTGGTAGATCAAAGACCCACTTCCAGTTTTTATAACTTAATAAAATTGATTGTAGCTTGGCCTCTAGATAGAGTAGAAACAAAAAAATATGTTTTGTAAAGCCAAAAGATGGCTCTATTCGCGCGATAAAAGAGAAAACAAAATTATCTGTCTTGACCGAATTTCGTCCTTTTCAACGTGTTCGGATACCTTAATAGATTTCCCGTTTTTAACCGTCATCGCGTCACTTTCCTTCATACATCTGTTTTAACCTTATCTGACTTGGTGGGGGAATCCCCCCACCAAAACCTTTTTGCCTTCCTTTTAAAAATTGAATTTTTACATTTAATTTGATTTGTATGTTTCTTTGTATTTTTAATATATTTTATGTATGTATGCATGCATGCATGCATGCGTGTACATATACTTTTAAACATATATATTTTTAAAATTATACGGGTTTTATTTTAACAAATGTTTGGCGCAGCTTGGCCAAATTTGGCCCTTGCGCCATTAAACTTAACAATAACCATCATCTGGCTCCTTGCGAGGAGCAAGTGCGAAGACTTGATGACCTCCTTTATCTCCTGGAACTGCCGTGGTCTAAGAATTCGACTTGATCTCAAATCCATCATATCCACGTACCAGCCCGCATGCGTTGCTCTTCGGGAGTCATTTCTGAAGAGTGCCATGACACTGCAAGTGCGTGGTTATAATTGTGTACAACTGGATGTAGATGGCGATACTTCTCCAAACGGAGGTGTATGCCTTTTTACGTCCCATCTGTATCCCAGTAATGTCGTCACACTGCACACATCGTTACAGGCTGTGGCTGTACGGATTCACATCCATTCTTTAGTCACAGTCTGCTGTGTTTATTTACCACTCAACGATGTTGTGCCACAAGTGGATTTGAATCAATTAGTCAGCCAATTGCCAGCTCCTTTTATTTTGCTCGGTGACTTTAATGGACCCAGCCCTCTGTGGGGGCACGATGATACAAACTCTCGTGGGCGACAGATTGAACAGTTGATCTCGGATCACTGTCTCTGTCGGCTAAACCACGACGAGAAGACTTATTTCCATGCTCCCACGAGGACATTCCACTCCCTCGATCTAGCCCTCTGCTCGCCCAATCTTCTACCGATGTTGAATTTCGAGGTTGCAAACGATCTGCACAACAGCGATCATTTCCCTCTCCTAGTCTCGCATGTTAATGGTGCGGGGACACGTTTTCGTCCCCCCAATTATCATTTTCATCGCGCAGACTGGGACAAATTCACACGGTTAGCGATTATCACAGGCACAATGGTCCAGAACAGGGCAGTTGATGAAGCAGTCTTCAATGTCACTGAAGCTATTCGGAATGCTGCCGATGCGGCCATTCCCAAAACATCCAATTCTCCTCGAAAGCTGTGCAAACCATGGTGGAACGCTTCCTGCCAACAAGCCAAAAAGGAACAAAGGAGGGCGTGGGGTATTTTCAGGAGGTACCCCACCACTGATAATCTCATAGCGTTCAAACGTGCGAAAGCGTTAGCTCGTAGAATACGTCGTCAATGCCAGAGAGAATCTTGGATCAAGTATGTGTCTTCAATCACATCGTCAACTACCAGCCAACAGTTATGGAGAAAGGTCAAAGCAGCGAATGGCCTTTATCGGGAATTTAACATTCCGATATTGGAAACTTCTACTGCTTTGTTTTCATCACCTTTAGATGTGGCCAACTTGATTGGCAAAACATTTGCTAGTGTGTCCAGCTCCGATTCATATAGCCCTGCATTCCAGGCGACTAAGATTCGTTTAGAGCGGACACCTATCAACTTCAGGTGCCGACAACCTTTACCATATAACTGTGATTTTGACATGTTTGAATTGAAGAGAGCCTTATCATCGGCCCACAATACTAGTCCAGGTCCTGATGGAATATCCTATGAATTGCTTCGCCATTTGAACGAGGATTCACTAAGTCTCCTATACCTATTCAACCGCATATGGAGGGAGCATGTGTATCCTACTCAATGGCAAGAAGCCATAGTGATCTCCATTCTTAAACCTGGAAAAGATCCAAAGAACCCTCTCAGCTATCGACCGATAGCACTCACGAGCTGCCTTTGTAAAACACTAGAACGTGTGGTCAATGCCCGTCTCGTTTATCAGTTAGAAAAGAACAAATGCATTCCTCTGTTTCAGAGTGGCTTCTGTAAAGGAAGATCCACTCTCGACAATATTATTACACTATCGAGAAGGCAAATGATCGTACTTGGCGCTATGGGATACTTCGCACTTTATTTCATTTTGGATTAAGAGGCAATTTGCCTACTTTTATTAAAAAAATTTTAAATCTTCGTACTTTTAGAGTGAGACTGGGTGGCACTCTCTCTGCTCCTTTTACCCAAGCTGAGGGAGTTCCTCAGGGGAGTATTTTGAGTGTCACCCTTTTTATTTGTCATATCTCTCGCATTTTACATGTTTTATCGCCTTCTATACAGGCTTCACTATACGTGGACGATCTACAGATCAGTTGTGAAGGTTCGGACATGCGCCTGATTGAACGGCAGTTGCAAACGGCCGTCAACAACATTGTAAAATGGTGCGACAACAACGGTCATAGTCTTTCTCCGAGCAAGAGTTGCTGCGTGCACTTCTGCCGCAAACGGGGTATTCATCCGGACCCCGAAATACGCATCCGTGCTGTACAAATTCCCGTAGTTCCCGACGTACGATTCCTCGGAGTAATTTTCGACCGCCGGCTCACTTTCCTTCCGCATATTTTACAATTGCGGAAGAGGTGTGAAAAGTCTTTAAACCTCTTGAAGGTGTTGTAAAACACCTCTTGGGGGGCGGATCGAACATCATTACTCCGAGTGTATCAGGCAATCGTACTCTCTCGCATCGACTACGGATGTGTTGCATACGGATCAGCGTGCAACTCTATTCTGAAAAAACTTAACCCTGTCCACCATATGGCATTGAGAATCTGCTCGGGTGCGTTTCGCACATCACCGGTGCAGAGTCTCTATGTTACCTGTAATCAGCTTCCTCTAGATCTTCGACGGAGGAAGCTGTCACTTGCGTATTATTTTAAGATCTTGTCCGTGCCTTCACATCCTCTGCAGAATGTGTATATGAGTACCAGCATGAAGAGACTTTATGATGCACGGCCGTCTAACATCCGGCCGTTTATGGATAGGATGAAGCTTCATATTTCTGAACTCTACCTACCTAACGTGCATATCCAGCAAAGGAACCTTTTCCTATTCCAACCTTGGAACACGCCACGGTTCCATTATATCAACCCTTTTGCCACTTACAGTAAATCCACTGAAGCGCCTGTCGTCTTTCAACGCGTCTTCGCCTACCACCGCAGTCAGTATAGTAGTTATTCGACCATCTACACAGATGGTTCGAAACGTGCAGATTACGTTGGCTGTGGAGTTGTGATTGAAGATGTTATGCACGGTTATCGGCTCGACACTTCTTGCAGCATTTTCACTGCCGAAGCTGTCGCCATTTACCGTGCACTTCAATTAATAGACTCCAATATGCCTCGTAAATACTGCATCTATACTGACAGCATGAGTGTACTAGAAGCGCTTGAAAACTATGACGATCGCTGCCATCCAGTGGTTTGTAAAATACTCGACATTACGAGTCGACTGTACAGCAAGGGTTTCGATATCGTGTTTTGCTGGCTACCAAGTCACGTAGGAATCATAGGCAACGAGCAAGCGGACAGCGCGGCAAAGTCGGCGACGACGCATCTGCCGCTAGAGGTTCCGCTATCGGATATGAAGCGCGTCATCATGCATCATATTTTTAAGATCTGGCAGGAATCATGGAGTCAGCAGTTGGATAATAAACTGCACTCCGTGAAACCTGTCCTAGGAGCATGGTCTGTGATGCCAATGCGAAGAACTGATGTCAAATTGACTCGTCTTCGCATTGGCCATACTCGCTTAACACACAGGCATTTGTTGTTTGGAGAACACGCTCCTGCATGTCCTTCATGCGATGTCTCTTACACTGTTCATCACATTTTAATAGATTGTCCCGTTTTTAATACTTATTGCATCACCTTTTTTCGTAAATCTGTTTTAACCTTATCTGACTTGGTGGGGGAATCTCCCCACCAAAATCTATTTGCTTTTATAAAGAAAATTGGTTTTTTTATATTTAATTTGACTTTTTAAAATGTTTTAACTTTATTTTTTATATATGTGCATGTACATATATAATTATTTTTATGTACTTGTATTTTTTATGTGTATTTTTACCATGTTTTTATAATTTTAACAAACATGTGGCGCAGTATAGCCAATTTTGGCTCTTGCGCCATAAAACCCCACATTCACTCACTCACTCACGCCAAACTGGTCCTCTGAAAATCAAAAGGGATTCTCCTTTTTCAAAAAAAAATCAATAAGTAAAATTAAGGAAAACTCAAAACGCATTTTTTAAAACCCCCAACCCACCCTACCCAACTCACTCACTCAGCCGATGGATGGTAAAGGCCTCATATCACTCACAACTGCCATTGATACTATTGCTACGCATTCTCGATTTTTAATTCTATCAATACCTAACAATGAAATGTCACGGAAATCTCCCTTTGCAATACAGAAGGCCCTTCAAGGAATAGGTGAGGGCTGCGGTAGCCCAGTGGTTAAGGTATCCAACCATGGCAGGCATGTCATGAGTTCGATCCAAGTACCACTAAAGACCCGCCGTGTAGGGCAGCGATGCACGTTAAATCTGTCGAGAGCTGAAACGTCCTCCCGTTGGTGTGGTGTGGTAGTTAGGAGAGGGGGTGCCAGCTCAGGTGTCGTCCACGTCACTCTTTGACCATGGTTCAAAATTACGTGGTCCGTCGCCAAAAGCCCTCGTGTAGCTGAACAGTGCGACGTTAATATTAACTCAACTCAACTCAAGGAATAGGTGGAAACCCGAAATCTGTGAAGAAATTACGTTTTGGGGACTTATTAATAGAAACCATATCTGCCCTCCAAACAAAATCTTTCTTGCTGGCAAAAACATTTATAGACTCTAATTTAACAGTTACTACCCACAAATCATTGAACTCTTGTCGTGGTGTCATATCCGAGCCGGACCTTTTATACGCTTCAGAAGGAGAAATACTCGAGGGACTTTCTGACCAGGGTGTTACCCAGGTCCGAAGAATTACAATACTAAAGACTCCACACGTTTACCTACTAAACATATCATTTTATCTTTCAATAGTCCGAAATTACCTACTACTATTAAAGCCGGATATTTAAATTGCAAAATACGCCCATATATACCGAACCCTCTGCGCTGTTTCAAATGCCAGAGATTCGGTCACTCCCAAACTTCCTGCCGCGGCCAATTAACCTGCTCTAGATGTGCATCTGTTGGACATGCTTCCACAGATTGCATTCTAGAGCCTAAATGTTTTAACAGTTCTCAACCGCATACTGCTGATTCAAAACTGCCCGAAGTGGAAAAACGAAAAGCAAATTCAAGAAATTAAAACTAATAAAAATATAACATATGTAGAAGCCCGAAAATTAGTAGTCCCACAAACGTCTCACACGTATGCTCAAGCTGCTAAATCCTCTAATAAAACCAGTTCTACTCAAACAGATGAAAATATAACGAAAATTAAATGTCCACCTTTGGAATTACTTCAACCCCTTTCATCCACGACAAGAACAAATTTATCCATATCTACTCCTGATATTTCTACATCATAATCTTCCACCCAAGCCCAACTCTTGCCGTCCACCTCTTCAATATCTTCTAGTAACTCCGAGTCTCAACCACCTATTCCTACATGTAATGATGCTCCTTCCAACAATATGGTCACCCCTATTGAATCATCTTCCTCAATCATACCTCCCCACCAAAACCTTTTTGCCTTCCTTTTAAAGATTGAATTTTTACATTTAATTTGATTTGTGTTTCTTTGTATTTTTAATATATTTTACGTATGTATGCATGCATGCATGCATAATATGTGTAAATATACTTTTATATATATATTTTTATTCTTATTTTAACAAGTGTTTGGCGCAGCTTGGCCAAAGTTGGCCCTTGCGCCATTAAAATTAACAATCATCATCATCATCCTCAATCATACCAACTTCCTCATCACAGTCCGTTATTCCACCACCCTCTGTTGGTGGGGGAATCTCCCCACCAAAATCTATTTGCTTTTATAAAGAAAATTGGTTTTTTTATATTTAATTTGACTTTTTAAAATGTTTTAACTTTAACTTTATTTTTTATATGTGCATGCCAGCATGCACATATATAATTTTTTTTATGTACTTGTATTTTGTATGTGTATTTTTATATGGTTTTACTGTTTTAACAAACGTGTGGCGCAGTTTAGCCAAATTTGGCTCTTGCGCCAATAACCCCAAAACTCACTCACTCCACCACCCTCTGATTCCAATACAGTACAGGATGCCAAGAAACTAGCAAAAGCACGATCAAGGAAAAGAAAAAAAAATTACTGAAAAGAATGAAGGAAGCAATAGACATTAAAATGAATCCTCATAGACCTAAAAAACCGGCATCTGATGAGTATACATCGGATGAGGAAGAAATGATTGTCTACGACGTGGAAGATGAAATTGAATCAAATCCCGATTACGTGAAAGAAAACGGTAAGACCTATTACAAGGGACAATTACTTTTAACTCCAACGAAACACAGAAAATAACTTTTTTTCAATACCTGTCCAACTTGGTGGGGAATTCTGCCCACCAATATGTATTTTAACATCTTTGTTATTAACTTTTATATGTATAAATTTTAAGATTTTAAATTTTTTTTACCAGAAATATTATAAACTTTTAACGTTTTAACAAATGTTTGGCGCAGTTTAGCCAAAATTGGCTCTTGTGCCAATAACCCCAAAATTCACTCACTCACTCGCGCCAATAAGCCCTAAATTCACTCACTCACTCATATTTTAACAAACGTGTGGCGCAGTATAGCCAAATTTGGCTCTTGCGCCATTAAACCCAACAATCACTCACTCCTTCTTGGTAAATTGTCCTCTGTAATGTTTGAAACACTATTTACAATATTCCCTTACTTGTTTTTCTCGTCACCAGAAATTCATTTCAAATTTTTCGATCTGTTGGGTGAAAATGCCCCAGAATGTCCCTCGTGCAAGGTCCCATATTCAGTTTGTCATATTTTAATAGATTGTCCTATTTTTAACCGTCATCGAATCACCTTCTTTCATACATCTGTTTTAACCTTATCTGACTTGGTGGGGGAGTCCCCCCGCCGGAATCTATTTGTCTTCGTTTTAAAAATTGGATTTTTACATATGATTTGATTTGTGTGTTTCTTTATATTTTTAATATATTATATGCATGCATGCATATACATGTGTACATATATTTTTATACATATATATTTTTAAAATATGACATTCTCTCTTTTAACAAGTGTTTGGCGCAGCTTGGCCGAAGTTGGCCCTTGCGCCATTAAAATTAACAATCATCATCATCATCAAATTTTTCGAAATTTTCTGATTGTATCTTTACTTACAAGCGATCGTTATTTGTTATTAAACATACACAAAATCAGAGATAAAGGAAATGTACCGAATTTTCTATATATATATATATATATATATATATATATATATATATACACGCATTAATAATATATAAGAGCACATTTTTAGTAAAGGCTGAAATTTGCATTGAACAAAATCCTATTATGTAATTACTATGCAATTATGTCAGAGCTTTACTTATATTTCTAATTACTAGAAAAGTAAAAATAACTTCGAAATGTGAGAAGGTAATAAAACCATTAATTAACATAGTATTTATTGTAGAATTAATCCGATATCTTGAATAAGGGAGTATAGCCAATTTTAGCTCTTGCGCCATAAAACCCCACATTCACTCACTGACTTGAATAAGGGATATAAAAATTTATTTTCGACTCGTACGCAAATTGTTCGAACCTTTATCAAAAGGTTATAAAAATAAAATTTTTCTGTTTTAATTTGCAGGTATTTATTCATTTGGATGTATTAAATTTTAATATTAGTTGTAACAATCAAAATTAATTGTAGGAAGAAACTTTCAGGGAACTTGTGAGGAATTTATGATGTATTAGAATTACATATTTTACTGCTGGAATTATTTTACATACTGTAGATATTTCCATGTTTTAATTCTTTGTGTGACTTAATCCTTAAGTCAAAAGTTTGCGTAACTCAATTATTAGAGAATGATGAAGTAATTGAAAACCAAATGGATTAAAAATTCTAAAATGCATGAGCTTTTTCACATTCTTTGAATAGTAAGATTATATTCTATATTTTGAAAAGAAATAAAAGGAAAGTCAAAAGGAACAATGAGTAATGGTTTTAAGTTTAAGTCCTTTCAAAAGCTTACGAAGCATAGCTTTAGAAGGGAAGCCATTTTGTTAGTCTGGTGAAAACTGCTTACAACCCCTTAGCTGGTATAATGGAACCTTCTTATATAACAAGTTCACATTCCATTGCAAATGCTTTCTTGCTCCTTTGGCGTTGATCTGTGCTAGAAAGCTTTGTGGAACTGAATAACGTACCAGCTTGTTCTTAGTGAATAATTTGTTTAAAATACTAGATAATTTTTTGTACAGCTTAAAGGTACGACGATTTTAAATCTTTATTTAATTTTTAAAACTGATTTTGTATTTTCAGAACATTATCATTTTATGAAAAAAAGGCTTCTATATTAATATCTTTCCTATGTATAGCTAAAACTTATGTACAGAGCCTGAACTACGATTGCCGAAATATGTAATTTAGAAATGGATTTATTCATATTTTAACATATCAGAGAGTAGAGAAATTTTAACAAAAAACCCCAGTTATTCCAATTGATAGTAAATGAAAATAATGGAAATTTTCCCAAATTCCTAGTTCTGGTTCTGTAGAGAAGTCTTAGCTGTATATCAGCAAAATATTATTAGTATAGCAGCAATTTTTCATAAAAAAGGTTTTGAAAATGTATAATTTTTTCTTCGTTTTTTGCCAAAAAATTACATTTACATAATTTTTTGTTGTAATGAAGTAATGAAATTCAACCGTTTTAAAAAATATTGCAGCATGAAATATCAGTCTCTTAATATATTAATGTTATAAAACGCATTTCGATTTATTTTTTTACTGTGAAACTTTTAATTTTCTAAAACATAAAAATAATTTTCTTAATTTATACTATTAATTATTGTACTTTCCAAAGCTTTGACGATAGAGTAACAAAAATAAAAAGCTAACTTGCATTCATTTCATTTGAAATTTCTTAAAACACGTCCTGACTTTTGAAATTGTTATATTCTCTATGCAGTTACTGTTATATCATTCGAAATATATCCTTAATTTATTTGGAAATATGCTACAAAGAAATTTTAAGCTTGAGGTTTCATAGAAAATAAATTGTTAAAACATTTTTAATATTTATTGCAAATAATATTTTTTCTATTCCGATAATTTTACATTGAATGTATTGTGTTTTTATGTAGCAAAAAGCTTGTTTACTTTAATTACCCTTTTAGATACTTTAAATAAATAAATATATATATATATATATATATATATATATATATATATATGTTAATTCGTAATTATATATATTCGTAATATATATATATATATGTTAATTCGTAATGGGATTAATTCGTAAACTCCTTTGACAGAATAATCTGTTTATTTTTAAAATAAGAATAAATAAAAATGTAGAATAAAATTAATTAATTAAATGAACATCTAAACGTCTTTGCCTAATTGGCTTTCATTATTTTTAAAGAAATATAACGGCTCTGTCGATATCCGTCTGTTTCCCTTGAATTCTAAATGGTTTTCATGTTCATTCACTCACTGCTACGTTGACCTCTCGACATTGACCTCTCGTTTCCTTCCGAAACTATCTGCTTGGGGGATTCTACGGGGGCTTCCAATAGCGCCTTCTACTTCGCATATATAAATGTATATATATATAATTTCTATGTTGATGGAGTGATTATATTAACTATTATTCAACGACACTGACGGAGTGGTGAATCCGTGAACATCGCAACAGATCCGTCAGTGTTATTTAAATTTAAAAAAGAAAATGACAAAGAAAAGTACTGTTTTGCGGCAAGAAATGCAAACGTAAGCACTCGAAAAATCGCTTACTGCGTCAGGATTTTTAACTTGAACCGGAGTTAAGTTATTAACTTGGGAGGTTGAATAGTTTTCGGCGAAACCCAGGTTTCCGTCCTCTAACCGGCGGTTAGGTTAGCGGTGAATATGGGCAGGGAAAGAATTATTTTAGCCACACACAATTTTGACAACCCTTCGTAATCTATCAAACCCACCAATGAAAAATAAGTGCGCAAGAGCTAAGTCTGTCAACGATCAAAGATTTCGCTCACTGTTTAAATTGTTCCGTGTTTTCCCGATGACGTTTCTGCTAACAATAACTCGAAGATAAATAGATTTGTCTTTTCTGCTTCCGATATTGTACACTTAAGAGGACCATCAATTTTGTTTTTCGTGTTTTTCACTTTGATAGAAGGAATTTAAAAGCTCCTACCGTGATTTTCAGGCGTGTGATTAAATAAAAATTCGCTTTGAGTTAATTACTGTCGAAAAATTTCACGAAAAGTTTGTTGGTATTCGGATAAACGTTCAAATTTGCAAGTCTGAATAGTGTCATTAGTAACTCGAGAAACCTTTTTCGCAAAGAACTTCCTCGATGAATATGAAAAGAAATTTCAATTTTCCCTTGGCGTCTTGGTGGGAAGGATTTTGGGAGATATTCATAAAAATTCTAAAACACATCCTAAGGAAAATTTTCGAGCGTGCTTATTTTTGTTATGAAAGGGTGCAAATTGTAATCTGCGATTTAAAAAACTTAGTTGTTAATAAAGTTTTGGAACTATAGGTGGGTGGTATGATTTTATTCTGTTAAAATCCTCTGTATTTGTGCAGAGCGGCAACATACATACTTTAAATTAAATCAATCTGTGAGTATGATTGGAATTTTGAAATACTTTGAAAGGTTAGAAATCATTTCAAGATCGAATAAGCATGTCTTTTTCGAAACAATTCAAAAGGTAAGAAGCAAATAATGAAGTCAATGACATTTTCCATTTTTACTGTTTTAATTATAACTATTTCTTTTGAAATAGTTGTGATCCTATTGATAAAAGCTGACCACATTCATCCATGCTTGTACTTTTACACAATATTATTTGCTGTGATGTTTAGTCTGTAGAATCAAATTGGCGCAGCTTGGCCAAAGTTGGCCCTTGCGCCACTAAACCCCACATTCACTCACTCACTGTAGAATCAAATGCAATTATGGCTATTAATATATTTTAAAAATAATTACTTAATCTTGCTGTGTTGAAATTTCACTTGTAATTTTTTGTTGAAATGAATAGAACGAAGAATGTGGTTTATATTTAAATGTAAATGTTGGTTATAAATTCAGGATGGTGCTTCATGTTGTAGTCAATATGTAGCTTTTGAGTACAACATTAATAAAAACTGATTCATTTTGGATAAGTTGTTGACCAATTTTGTGAAACTCATCATGTTATACAATTAATAATGCAAGACTGTTCCCTAGCATCTTTGAAAACAATTATAATGAGGACGGTATGTGGCAAAGTTGCTTGACAATATAGTATATATGTACCTGCAATTCATTTAAAGTAAAATAGTAAACTATGATGCACGTAATTGGAAGTATAGGGAATAAATTGGAAGGGAATAAATTTTTGAAAACATTATAATTGTAATTCTGAAAAATGTAAAGTCTGTTCAGAGAATGTTTACTATTATTATTTTCTGATTTCAAATTCATTGCAAGTGGACTATATCTAATATTGATAGATAATTTTTTAAATTTTATTAAAATTAAGTTTATGCCCTTATCAAAATCATAAACAAGCTTTTTTAAGTATCCTTGAATTACATTTTATTTGCTTTTATTGAATTAAAGGAATTTGGAAAAAAAATGATGCTTTTCCATTGGTGCTCTAATGCTGTTTGAAGATTATGGACAGTGTTATAAACATAATGTAGTTTGTAATAAAGAAGACAATATAAAATGAGTTCAGAAAGTGAATATGGGGGAAATATATAAAAAATAATTATAGTTGGCATATATTTTTCTCTGAGGTGTATTTTTGAAAAGTTGCAAACCATGACCAATATCCAGGATATGCAGTCAATAACGAAAACAAATTTTTTTTATTTCTCATTCTGAAACATCTAAACAATCTTTTTTTATTTCATTTTTCTAATATTTTTTGCATAAAATTATGTATGTTTGGGGTATAATATCATCTTTGGAAGAGAATGTTATGGGATCATTCCTTCAAAAGATAAGTGGATTTGGGACACAATATGTTTGTTTAGTTAAAACAAACACTACGAATGTAACATTAAATGTACTATTAGTTCAACCATCTAGATATGGTGCCATTGGCTTACTCTGATATAGTCAAACCTTTTGATTTAATTTTTCTTAGTTTTAATCTCAAACTAGTGTTATTATAAAATAGAGAATTATTGAACTCTGTAAATGTATTAAAATGTTTGTTATATAAACTGATATATGTAGCTAATCTGAAATTTAGGTGGTATTTGTATATGTATAAATTATGGGTTTTTTTTTTGCTTCTAATATAATAGTTTTATGTTCAACTTTTTAAAATTTTTTTTAGTTTATTAATCTTCCTGATGGCGATGAAATATCTTGAAGACTGTTTCTTCTTTTTTAATGATTTGCTCATTGGTAAGTATATTTATGTGATCAGTGTATTACTTTTATTTTATTGTGACTATTTAAATGCAGGCTTTCTTTTTTAAATGACACTTTTTGTAAAAAGACTCTATGAAATAAAATAAACATATTAGTTCTTTATTCCTTTTTTTGGAAAAGTATCAAGGGAAAAAGTTGGGGAGTAGGAAATATATAGAGTATTCCGTTTGAAAAAAATTTGAAAACTCGTACAGTTTTTTTTGCTTTAAAATACATGCTTGCTGAAATATAATTCTGTTCTTCAGTGTATATGACAAACTAATATGAAAAGCATATTTCAGGCCTTTTGAAAAATAATACCTGAATAGATGCCTGTAATTAGTAAGTGACATAGAAATTCTTTTTTTGTAAAAACGATAGTAAATATCTAGTTAAGAAATATAATTTTTAGTTGTAAACATAAATTTGTTCAAAAGCCAAAAAAGGTAATTTTGAAGTAGGAATTTCACTAAAATGATAGGCATATTGTAAGTTAATTTAAATATAATCCATTACTATCTGAAACAGTATACAAAATCTCTTTAAAGAAATATTTTAATCCATAAGTAAGCAGATTGGAAGTACGTTCTCAGCATCTTTTAGGATATTACTATTCACATGCACCAAGCCCGCATTCTGATTATTTCATACTTCATTACTTCAGTTGTCCTTTAGAGCTAGAAGTGTTTCATCAAAATATTAAATCATATTTATAAAGCCTAATAGAAGTTGCAGTTTTTATTTCCAGCAGTTTCAATCACTTCAAGTTAAGACAAATAATACTGTATTTTTTTCTCATTGGTAAAAAACTTAAAATTTCTTTTTAAAGTTTGAAATGTAGAATTTTTCATTCTATTATTCATCAGACTTAAAATTTCATTAGTTTTTTGGAAATTATTCTTAAAAATGCATAGCTCATATTTTTGTAAGTATGCAAATTTGTAATATTTGTTTGAAATTTTATAGGGAAATAAGTGCCAACATAGAGCATTGCACGGCAGCAAAAGAAAATCCATATTGTTTGTCCCCTTTGTGGTCAAGAGAATGTGTGGAACGAAATCTCAGTTGTTCCTTCAGGCACGGGAATATTAAAG
>BMAU01011034.1:0-13514 GCA_019973935.1 Trichonephila clavipes
TAAATTATACCATCCGGTATAGTGGTTAGTGATGCTGACTGCGGTCCCTAGGGCATGGGTTCGAATTCCGGAGAAGTATGGATGTTTGTAAATGTTTAGTGCCTTCGCGACAGGGAGATGCTCTAAATAGCCGTAAGTCGTCTCGTGAAGTTAGTGGAAGAAAAAGAGAGGCGGGAAGCCCTTGACCACCCCCAGGGGCCCCCTCAAAATTGGGGTGAAAACGAGAAAAATCGTACTGTGTCACCTGCGTGATACTCAAAGTTAAAGCTAACGACAAGCGTAAAAATCTAACCCTTAGCTGCGATGAATTTCGTGGACTTGATCTGATGTTACTGTTCATCAGGTGGCATAAGCAACAGCAATTATACCTTTTGGTAACATAGTATAAAGCCAAAATTCTTTCATTCATTATTATTCTTTCATACTCTTTAATTATTGCAGTTACAATGTGGGGCACGAACCACTTTTGTTTTTTCACAAGTATAACATGCTTAAAAAACAACCAGAGAAGTGGATTGAAAAAAAAATATCGTGCTAAAGCTGCTTCTTTGTGCTCAAATGACCCAATGAATCGTAGAAGCACTTCACTTGAGTCATCATTCGCCAAGTATCTTCGTAGAATCCTTTTCATCTGACAACGCAGTAGCCAGACTTCAAACCTCTCCACTACTCTTGAAAGTCAAGTCTCAACAAGATTTTAAACGGATGTTTATCAAAAAGAAAATACACATTTCAGCAGATAAAGTGACTTCTAAATAATCACTTAAGAATTTTCGTGTCATCACAGATACACTCAACAAGAATTATTTCAAGTTATTGTAAATACTGAAAGTGCAGATGTACTCACGGAATCTAATTCATTTTAAACGAGTCGTCAGTGAAACGAAGGCCCATGGATCCTTTCTGCGAACACTCGGGAAGATATCAGAATAAAATATCCAATTCCTATTTAAATTCGAGATATTCAATCATTTTTTGTTGTGCAATTTTAAATCATCCTTTCGTGAGTTCATCACTGTATAAACTAAGCTCCATGGTACAACAGCCCATGAGGTTCAAGGCCTACTGTGCCCATCTCAGTAGACGTGACCTTGAGCACTGAGGTGCACGAGCAGATGTTTCGGTCAGATGGTCAGGCTGACGCGAAACCTCCAGTGTTCAGTTCCCAAGCAAACCTGGTACTCATTTATCGATCTACTGAAGGGATGAAAGGCTGAGTCGACCTTGCCCAACCAGAAATTCGAACCCCGGACCTGTGGCGTGAAAGCGCGAAACACTACCTCTCAGCTACTGGGCTTCAACCCTGTATATTTATGTAAAAAAATCCGGTTAACTGATTTCAAAGTAGTGAATCTAATTCACTTGGGAATAAAGTTATACAGCACAAAAAAAGGATCCCGAGTTGGTGGAGAAAGAATTTCAAGGACACAAGACGAGGAAGGTGTAAGTTTGAGAATCTTTATCCGAATTCATTCGAAATTGCATTATTGTAAGAAATGTAAAAAAAAAAAGTAGTAATAGGGATGTCGTATATTCTTCAATTACTTTCTAAAATACTTCCAACGCTTCTCACTACACTCAAACAAAACACAATCCATCGTTTTAAAACCTCTTCCAAGAAACTATTCTCGGTTCAGAAGACCACGCGCTATGCGTCTGTCACAATCAAATTAATTCGCTTTCCTACAACACTCAATTCAGAGTCCACCGCTTCGCGCTTCCAAAACAAGGGACCGTCTTCCCCCCTTAACCATCCTGCTGGAGGGCCCGTCCGTCACCTTCTTAAAAAAACAGCAACTGCTCTCCGGAAACGCGCAGATTAGCATCAAGATTCTACAATTCACCGTCAGTCGTCAGACACTGCAAGGAATTTCTACTGAAACGTATTTTTCACTTGTTTTAAAATCAACAGAAAAGCTTAGAACAAATCTTATAGTTTTTAATTATTTTTGAATGCTGCGTGCCCAAAGTCTATTCCTTAAAGTAGTTGAACGGAGTTTAAATTTCCGAAAACGGATCAACTCATTTTTAAGTATTTTTTTTTTATTCGTGCATTTCTCAAAGCTTTGTTTTGTATAATATAGCAATTGTGCTTGGACATGCAAGAAATTTAAATAGCTATTTCTGCAAACTTTCATCCCCATGCAGAAATGTATTAAGTGAATTGTGGTGTTTCTGAGAAATATATTATATCTATGTAATAACCCTAATTATATACAGTGTACTCATTTACAGAACGGCATAACTAAGAGGCCAAAATGTCAAATTCTTTTATTTTTAAATAACACTTGAATAACTGGATAAAAAAGCATCAAATATAAATGACAAAGGATTTTTGGCATGTTCAAGTAAAAATAAATAAATAAATAGAAGCGATAATTCTCTGAATTTTAAGATGATAGAATGTATGTAACTTGTTTACTACCTCACGGGTTTTCAAAAATAATTCAAAGTACACAAATATGATAAAATATACTTATAAATCATGCAGAACAAAAAACTATTTATTTAGAAAAAGAGAAATAAAAAAATGGGATTATCAAAACAATTTTGTAGTTATATAAAAATGTAATATATCAATTTACACACATATGTTCCTTTCATCCTACGCGATCCCACTTAAAATAAACAGAACCTTACAAATTTTTAATGACCATTAGAATTTAATTTTTTCATTCAGTATCTTAAAATAATTTTAATATTATTTACAGGGTTCCACATTTTTATGAATTCCATTTCTTTTATTTGATTAGTCTAAAAGTTATTACGTGACTTTAAAAAAAAATGTTATATAGTTATCACTACAAAAAATAAGGCACTACTCCTAACTAAACACTTAAGATTCCCGATAGCGAGACCAGCAACAAAAACTGTGAATAAATTTACAGCTACTTAATAAGCAATAGCATCAAATATAACAAAATTTAATAGATGAATATATTCTTCAAAAATAAATTTAAAAATTAAAAAAAAAGATTAACTTAAGCATTGCATGGAAAATTCGCCAAAAAAATAATAATACATGGTAAAAATCTTTGAAATATGTAACACATTAAAACGTTTACATATGTGAGAAGCTTATTCTCGCAACCGTTAGTGAAAAGATAATTTAAACTTTTTACAGACTAATGTCCGTAAGGCGGTATCATATCAGAGTTCAATTTGGAATTTTTTAAAATTTTAATTTTTAAACGACACTAGATGGCGGTGGAAGCCCCCGTCATCACATTTCGAAAAACATTTCGCAGTGTTTTGACTTTCAACATGTGCTTTCCGTCCTGAGTTTTCTTACTTTTATTTGATCGGGGGTGTTTCTGAAAATAAAGAACTGCACGTGTGCGGCTCTTACGAGACTATGGATCATTGGAAGGTCACTGTTTATCAATTAAGGGAGTGGGGAAAATATGAAAAGCTTTTTAGTTGATCTCAGTCAGCATGGCAGAAAAAGTAAAATATTTAATGAGATTGAGATTTCTAAACGTACGAACGAATTAGAAAGTGAAACTGAGGAAAATAATAAATAGAAGCGGTAGAGAGAGAATACTGGTTATTCAGGTGACACTGATTTAGCTGTATTTGTGTATTATAGGGCAGACAGTTTGAGTGCGAGTCCCGAACAATGTTTTAAAACGAATCCTATACTTTACGATTTTTAAATATTTTTGTCTTAGATTTATTATTTTTTTTATATTTTCGTATATCGCCGTTGTCAAACCAATATCTGCTGTGTGCAAAAAGTTTTCATTTGAGATATTTTTGTTTGACATTATTCTGGCTGATGCACATAGTATAAATTTTTTTAGCTACCACAGTTCACCGCATAATGCTTAAAGTTACATAACTGTTTTTGTATGTGAAAATTTGGTTAGTTAAGTAGTCGAAATCTCCAAAAAGTGCACATAGCAGGTATTGGTTTGACAACCACGATATATATTCAGCTTTCTTAATATTTATTATAAAAATTCGTAACCAAGTGTGTGCAATTTTCTTCGTTTTGTGAAAATCTATATTATACATAACTTTTTTTATTAAATTAAAAACTTTTTTTTATGAAACAAAAACTTTAAAATTCGTCATTCTTTTAAAAACAAAATATTGTGAAAATTTTATTACATAGTATGTTCATACACTATTAATGTTAATGAACTGTAAATTGTGAAGCGTATCTTATTGCATTAATGTTTTCTATGAATTTTCAGCTGAAATTAAGTTTGTGTGATAGGGGGGAAATGCCCAGCTCCGTACGTACGTATACTCTGGGACGTTTCTACGCATTTGGAGGGGACGGGGCGAGTGAGTGAATAATATCATCGCACTGTTCAACTACTCGAGGGCTTTTGGCGTTGCCCTCATAATTTTGAACCACGATCAAGTGACGAGGACGACACCTGAGCTGGCACCCCTCTTTTTTAACTATCACCCCAACAGGAGGACGTTTGAACTCTCGGCAAATTTAAACGTGCATCGCTCTCCTTACACATCGGGTCTACAGAGGAACTAGGCTCGAACTACTCGTTTGAGGGAGCACTTCTTTCTGCTTTTGCCAGTTCTGAATGGGTTAAAGGCTGGGGATAGTGATAAATAAAGGCTGCAACAGAGAGAAATATGATTTTTCTATACTTACCTTTAAATAATTATGTCATTTCTCAAAAGCTAGAAGTCATTTTTTTCATTCAATCGGTAGGGGGGGGAATGATATAGGTTCAGGGGTACTCAACTTTTTTTCTGTTGGGTCGCATGTATGTGTCAACTATCTCACGCGCGCCGCACCATGAGGGTAAATGGGGGAAGGGGGAGGGAGAAATGCTTTATGACCAAGTAAAGTTCCAAGTTTGCCAATGTTTTCCATTGGAAATTTAATATATGGAAAATTCATCAACTGAAATGACGCTCATGACTTCTCGGCTCACTATGTGTACTCAAACCAGCATTTGTGAGATCGTTTATTTCATATGAAATTAACAGAAATTCCGTACTTTTTGCATTTTAAAAGGACAGTACTTGGAAAGGAGCATTTATTGCTTTTAGGTGTTACTTAATTTTTTTTTAAACATAGACCATAGATTGATTTTTATTGAATGTTTGTGCTTTGAATCGGAGGGTATTTATCACATTTAAGTTATTTTGTAAAAATATAAAATAATTGAATAAGACGCAGCCGAATAAAAGAAGATAAGTTTGCACGAAAAGTTTGATAGATGCACAGATCGAACTGTTGACTAAAAGTAAAAATAATAAGTTTATTGAATGAGGTGGAACACAAATAAAAAAACGAAACTAACGCGGGAAATATTGAAAAATTCGAAAGGAAATATTCAACGTCAGATTTAAACTATAAAGCAAGATATTGACACAGCTAACTTCACAGCTAATACTGAAAAAAATGTTTTGATAATTAAAATAGTGACGATAATAGAGCTCCGAGCAATGGACATCTGTATTTTGTGATCTTTTTCAAACGGATTCCGATTGGAAAACAATTTCACATCAAAGGCATGATAAGACTTTTTTTGTAATGGAAGAAAGTATATCTTATGCCACAAAATTCCCTTTTAGTATTTTCAAACATTTTTGCGCATCGTATACATGCATTTTATAACCATTCGGTTAGATTTATAACAACGGTCGATTATTCAAGCATAATTTCGCTGAATGATGAATTCTTTTCCTTTGAAAGATTTTCCTAGCCCTGTAATGATAAAGTGATCAAATGTCCTCCTTTAGGGAGGACAGTCCTTGTTTTATACGTTCTGTCCTTCCTCGAAAAGTGTCCTCCTAATGGTCCTCCCTTTCAACAGATAGATGGAAATATTTAACCACAAAAATTAACACATTCCATATGAAAATTTAATTATTCTTGTTAAAGTTGCCCTGGGGAACTAATGCAACGGTTGAAAGAGTACTTTCACTTGGTAATGATTTTTGATAAAGTAAGAAATCAAGTGTGAATGTTGATACTTCAGCTTACACTTACCGTAAAGTTCAATATGAAGGATATTTCTTGCTTCGAAATTTCCGATATATTAGAAAATGATGTATTGACAAAAAAAAAAACTATTCAATAGAAAAATACTCTTTTAAGTAAATATTTTAAAGGGATGTAAGCGTAATTAGTGCAATTATGTTTGAATTACTAAAATGTTTTATATATTTACGTTTTAAATTTTGCTTAAATTTTTTGTCCTCCTTTTCATCGTAAAAAAATTGGTCACCTTAATAATGATCCTCTACGAACTTGTACAATCTAAGTGAAGCATGATGGCCAAGGTAGTCCAGTGGTCAACGTTACGGACTCGTGGCTGCCGTGTCATGAATTCGAGCCTAGTACCGCTGAACACCCACCGTATAGGAGGGGTCGTTGCACATTAAACATTGACGTAGCTAACCCTGCGGGGATCCTGTATCAAAATTCCTTATGGGTCCTTTTTGAAAAGGGGAGCTCAGTTAATGGAACAATTGATAACATTTTAGAATTCATTGCTTACAAATTTTGGAGCCCATGTAGCTTGGGGTCCCGTATCATTGATACGGTGGTAGCTACGTTCTTGACGTTAAATCTGTCTGTCTCAAACGACCTCCAGTTGGTGTGGCGTGAAAGTTAGAAGTGGGGGAGAGGCAGCTCAAGTATCGTTCTCGTTTTTTGATCATGATTCAAAATAAGGAGGTCCGTCACCCCAAAAGCCATTGCGCAGACTTATATTGCTTTGTTAATTTTACTCTCCCTCTCGTTAAGTGCATCCATTCTTCTGATTCCTTTCAATTAGGCTCAAGAAAGAATCGATTGAAGTGTTTTATGAATTTTGTAACAAAGTTACTTTTTTGTTTATTTTACCGCTGAAAGTTTGACAACGATCCATTTTATTCAATGCTTTCGAAATTTAAATTTGAGGCACGGAAAAGCAAAAACGTTATATAACAAAATAACATTCTTAAATTAATGTCATCCAGGCAATTCTGACACGGATTCCGTCATTAACACAGTATATATCCTCATTTACAATACCATTGTTTATTGAAAACCTGTACCATTTCCTGGCATCAAACGATTTGGTAAAAAGAAACAAAAAAAAAATTCCCCCGCGGAAATGCTTTAAATTCATAATTAATTAATTTCTTTCGTTCTTTTTTTCCGTATGCTTTTACGATTCTGGACTTAAGTGTTTTAATCCTCCGTTGAACGACAGAAAATTCCGTAAATGATTGCATAACTTCTTTTTCAATTTATTAATCAGATTTCGAATATTTTCAATTGCGTATTCTGAGCAACGGCTGCCATGGCGACGTGCACTTGTGTTGTCTTCGAAATGATTAATCACAGAAGTATTTCATTTCGTTGTTTCTTTGAGCTGATTTCCATCCCTTTTTGTTACGACTTGGCTGGGATAGGATTCTCAAATGTTTGGAATGAAAAGGTATCATGCTTAATGTTATATAAAACTTGAAAGAAAAAGGAGTCAGTTCATTTAAATTGTGGAAATACAATTCTACTGTACTTTTCGTTTTTTTTTAAATGTATTTAACTATAAATTTATTGCCATTTCTTTTTTTCTTTCAATCCAACTAAAGTAGACAGAAAAGTATATTTTAGGTATTTTTCCAACTTGCGAACAATTGTTATTGTACAGTAAAAAGTTAAGATGTATTTCGTCACAACGTTTAGAAAATACACAACCTCTCAGAATACACCCATTTTAATAGGAAACGAAAGTAATTAAAATTGTGAAAAATAGAATTTTAAAAATTCCCATTTCCTAATTTTTTTTAACATAAAACCTTCAATTGATTCTGATCAAACTTGATTTTTAAAATTATGTAATTATTTCAGTATACTGTGCAAAATAAATTAAATTGTTCTCCTGTCGTTTATTCGTGAATAGGATTTGAGCAGTGTTTACGTTTAAATGATTTACTTAACAAAAACATACTTATTTATCTTATGCTCAAAAACTTAAAAAACATACTTATTTATCTTATGCCCAAAAAAACAAGATTTTTTTTGTATGAGTAAAAAAGGAAAAGTGTGTGTGTGAGAGAGAAAAAGCTTTTTTTCACAAGATAGTTATTTCTCAAACGTTTTTCCTTTAATAAGTTTGATTATAGTGTACTAATTTTGACAATTTTAGACTATTATATGTAATTATAAACTAGGGGAGGGAGGAGATAATCCTTGACCGCCTAACGACGGACCAACCTCCATAGTAAAAATTATACGACTGTTACTCATGACTCAAATTTTTTAAAAGCTGTAATTTACATTATTACGTACCTCTACTTTTTCTCTCATTGTATTTTAAGCAAGAAAAAATAATAAATTTCAAGCCTTGATGTTGGCTTTTATTTTGAATTTCATAGAAAGTTCTATAATTTTTTGCTTATGGATTTTTATTCATAACTGGCTGTAAAATTTTCATTATATCGTCATGTTAAAATATGTGTGCAAGTTTATGCAAAGCTTCGCCCTCATCGTAAATGTAAATGTGTCCGAACTGTGGTTTTGCTCCATTCTGTTGTAAAGATGTAGCTGCTTTTATTAAATATAGTTGCATAAATTTATTACAGCATTACGAAAAACTTTTTATATAGAGAGATATAACTTTCTATAAGTCTCTTATTTAAATGAAAAGTATCTGTAAGACTTGAATACCATTCAATTTCTTGAGAGTACGAATTGATTACAGTACTCATTTTTTTAAATGTATAACACTTAATATAAGCTAGGAACATAACATAACTTATAAATAAATAGAAATTTATTAAGTGGTGTATTTAATCCCTTGAATTATGTTTGTATACTACCCATCTACACACCCACCCACCCACACACACACACACACCACACCACCCATATGTATATATCAGAAGAGCGATACATAACATCACCGAAACAGATCTACGACTTGAAATTTGGCAGGTACATATCTTTTGTTGAATAGAGTTTCCCTAAAAACGAGGTTTGTGAAAATACTCCACCAAGGGGAAGGGGGTTACGAAGGCATTGCAGTAAAAAAATCCTGTTTTTGAACAATAAGACCTAGACTTGAAATTTGGCAAACATGATTCGTTATTCAGCAGAGATCCACTATGAACTTTCTTACAAAAATCGACTCCAGAAAGAGGGAGGGGGGTTACTGGGGCATGTAAGAAAAAAATTCCTGGTTTTGAACTATTAGTCCGATAGACTGGAAATTTGATAAATATCTTTTATGGAGTACAGATCCGCTATGAACGGGTTATGCAGAAATCGGCACTTAAGTTGGTGACGGGGGGGGGTCGTATCGACAAAACATTTGCCTATTTTTAACTAATAGATCTATTGACTTGAAACTAGGCCAAAACTTTTCTCTTACTCCTTAGATTGTGTTTTGTGGAAATCGACTCCCAAGTGGATTTGCGGGGAGTTACAAGAGCATTATAGATAAAAAAAAATCTCACTTTTTTTGAAACACACATTAGATCTGCAGATTTGGCAAACATGTATCTTTAATTGAGAGCAATTCACTAAGAACGGGCATGGTGAGAATCATACTGGGAGGGAAGCATAAACGATAAAATTGCTCCCGTTTTAGAGATTCCTGTCCTTTAAAATTCAAGAAGAGAAGGCTATTAGAACGCTTTTCTAAATCTTAATGTCAGATACCAACCCCTCACTACATGGTCAGAAACATGAAATAAACGACGAAAGGAGTGGCTAAAAACTGCAGGGTATAATAGATATTCTCTCATTTAAAGAGATTAATTAATAACAGCTCTTACTTATAACTTGAAATATAATTAAATAACAGCTTACATGATTTAATTGCAAGAATTTGTTACATATAATGGAATATTGGTTTACTTGTATCTCATACAAATCTACACGGTTGACCGCTTCGTTCGTCGCAAGGAGCTTCGCTGATATTTCAAAGTAGCCGTAAGCAAATGGCCGCGAAATATCTACTTTTTTTGGTGTTTTATTTTCTAAGATCCCTTTGCTATAAGGGAAAAGTTGGATATATCCGGTCGAGGAAATAGTCCGAATAGATTATATCCAGTGTCAATTGTTATGTCTCTTGAACTCCATTTCTTTCTTCTTTTGGCATTGTAGGTTATACAACTTTTCACTTGGTATCTTATTTTATTTTATTATACTATATATATATATATATATATATATATATATATATATTGATGGGGGGCCGCCTTTCCATAAGGATTACAACAGTAATTTGTATACAGACCCTGTTGTTGTTTACAAGCCGAGGAATTTCTGGAGTGCCTCTCACCCCCACCGAAAAGGGGTGACGTTATTCGATGGTTGTTTTTTTATGGAAATGGATAATTGAATTGAAGGGAAAGTCATGGTTTATTTGAGAAAATTGTTTGATGTACAGAAGGATATTTTGAGTTACGGATTTTGGGCAAAGGAAATATTGAGTTGATATAATTATACGGTATAATTGAGAAAGTTGTTTTGATGTAGATAGAATAATTTGAGTTAATGATTTGGTACAGTTCCGAGTAAATAGTTGATGAACATGGATAAGTTGAATTAATGGTTGTGTGGTATATTTAGGAATGTTTTGAGATGCATTTAGGAAAGTTCGAGTGGAGGATTATGCGAGATTTTTGTGAATAAGTTGATGAGCTAAGATGGGTTTTGGTTATTGATATTGTGGAGAAGTCGATTAATTATTTGAAAGTTGAAGATATGTAAGTCTAGTTAAGTGTTATTGAGTATGTGAGATTTTGTGTAAATAAGTTGATGAGCATAGATGGTTTTAGTTAATGGTATTGTGGAGCAGTCAATTGATTATTCGGTAGTTGCAGATGAGTTTAGTTAGTGTTGTTGAGGCATAAGATGTGAACGATCTGAGGTAAAGGGCAATTTTGGATTATCGAGGAATCATTTTTAAGGTTACTGAGAATTTTAGGTTGTTGTTATAGAATTGTACTTGAGTTATTAATTAGAGGATTTTCGATGAATTGAGTTAGCGGTATTGTTGTAAATCGACGATCTTGTGTTTTTTTTCGTGTTTGTATATTTGTTGCGCGTATAGTGAAACAATTTTAGATTTTTTAATATTATTTGGACTTGTGGATACATTGTATTACGAGGATTGTTAAAAAGTTATGTTGATTAGTTAAGCGATATTTTTTTATATTGGAAACTGTTTAATTCTGTGTAACACTTGCAATAATTTTCTTTTAGTTAAATTACTTTTTACTCTGTATGTATCGCCTCATATGACTTGGGTGGCATATCAGTTTTATGTTTTTAATTTTTTTCTGAAATTTTCAACTGCACTTGTGATTTCTGGAATTCATTTCTCAAATGAAATTCAAATGTATTGAATGTGGGAGAAATTTTTTTTTTTCTCTTTAAAGTTTCTTTTTAAGCAATATTAATCGATATAGTTTTTTTTTTTTTACAATCGGATTTGCTATTTTTTTAGTTATAATTCTGCACTCTGTTTCTTGTGTTGGCGGTTGCCGGCGATCGTCATATCGCAGGAAATGGGATGTTATGTTTTGTTTGTTTTGCTTTTGTACACTTTGGGGGTGCATACTGATCACATGCACTCATAGTTTGCAATTCTAAATTTAATTACAGTAATTTTTTTCTTAATTTTATTTGTAACCAATGCTCGTAGTGAAGTTTTCTTTTAAAATTCCTTAGGCTACTTAGCATTCTTGCAGGTTAAATTTTTTTTTATCATTTATACGATTAGTTAATTTATAAAATTTTAATTTGCAAATCTGAATTAATTCCGTTAAATTTTTTTTTTAACTTTCATTTGTAACCAATGCTTGTAGTGAATTTTTTTAATTTCTTAGGCTATTAAGCATTCTCCGAGGTTATAAATTTTTTTTCTCTCCACTTATGCACACTCATCATTTCAATCTCTAATTATTTTTTTTACTTTTACTTAATTATTTTCATTAAATATTATCAATGCTCTTAGTGAACCATTGAAATTTTTTACGCTTGAGTATGTAAAGAGTTCTGCTAGTTTTTTTTTTTTTTTTTTTTTGATGGTCTGGGACTTTCACTTCACATTGGTCGTGTCAAGATTTCGATGTTAAACGATTATGAAGTGTCTGTTTCTGGGCGCCACGCTTGAATTGTATGTAAATGTTTTCACTGGCGTTTATTTCTTATCAATGTATTTTTTGTTCAACACCCTAAGTGTTGTTTTTTATTAGTTGCGCAGTTGTTACATACGCCAATTTTTGTATTCTTACGTGTTATTTGTCTTAATATATTTTTTATTATTTAGTGGCACACGATTCTTTGTGATTGTTTAATTATTTCTATTTGTCAGTCTGTGTCTGATGTTTTTGTGAATTGTTTGGGTGATCCATTCAGTAAATTTTTTTTCTCCTCTTCGTACATTAACGTCATTGTAGTTGTTGATAGTTAATTTGGTTTTCCTCACGGAATAGGTTAGGAACTTCAGAAATTGATTGTATTTTTTAACATTCTTATTTTCATTTTATGAGCGGTGAGAGGACTTGGAAATTGGTGCTTGGAGTCTTCAAGGGTGGTCACAAAGGGCCAAGTTTAATTTTTTTCTCATAACTGTTGTTTCATTACTAATATGGTTTCCCTGGGGAGACAAGGTTTTGTTCTTTTTTTTTTGCAGTTAGCAGATTTCTTTAGCAATATCCGAGCGACGCGATGGAGTTGCCAACATCAGGGATGAACATGGACAGAACCCCTCATAAGACGTGGACAGCTGATAGTGAACCAGGAGTCTACAAATTTTGTTCTTGACATAGACATTTGCCGATAGCCAATTCTGTATTTCGTTTGCTTACTGAAATTTTTTATTATTATTCATTTTGGTTTTGTTAATCTGAGAGAGGAGGAGTGATGGGGGGGCCGCCTTTCCATAAGGATTACAACAGTAATTTGTATACAGACCCTGTTGTTTACAAGCCTGAGAATTTCTGGGAGTGCCTCTCACCCCACCGAAAAAAGGGTGACGCATTTCCCACGCCTGGAAGAAGGCAATGTACCCATAAATACATCATGGTATGGGATGTTTTTTGGGAATTTCCCGCGTTTTGGGTGAGTTATGGACCGCGGGAAGATATCCCTCCGCTGACTTCAGACCAATCAGAAAAAGCTGATTGTGTTTCGAGAAAAGAGTCCTCTCCAGAATACATAGGTAAACCGCCGCGAAATATAAGCGCTTGCACGACGAATTTAGACACTCTCTGACAAATTTTATCACCGATTTTGGTCTGACGACCCTTGAAAAATTGCCGAGGTTGGAGACTCGAGATGGCACACCATGTTCTCTCTCTCTCAGATCCTAATTCAGTTAAGTAATCATGTATCCTTAGTATTTAACGTAATTTAAATGTTTATTGTAAATAAATTAAGTGTTAATTTAAAGAACGGCTTTTTAATTTAGTGTCCTGTTTTATTTTGTCATTAAAGATATAATGTTTAAATTTAAGCTATAGTGTGACGCCAAATGATAAATTAGAACCTGGGTATTATAAAATGGATAATAAGAATAAATTAA
>BMAU01011036.1:0-30038 GCA_019973935.1 Trichonephila clavipes
TGTAATATTAGTGAAAAGTATCTCTGATTTGCGTCTTTATTAAGGTCTTGCACTTTTGAATAATTTTAGTTCAGTTTTATTGAATTTTTCTCAAATCATCAAAAAAAAAATTGAACATTCCTTGAAAAGGCGGTAAATATACTTTCATTAAATGAATTATTCACTGAATTCCGATTTGTATCGTGTAGAGTAAAAAAAATTATAAACAAATGATTGGGGTGACTGAGTTCCCCCGCACTACTATTAGCGTTAGTATCGAGTGCGCGCCTGCTCCCAGGTTAAAACATTTTGATGTCTTCTGGCTTTAAATATTAAAAGTAACACAATTATTCTTCATTGGAATTTTATATTCTTTTTCATTATTTAACATTAATTCCAAATGCTAATTCTGTGAGGTTTAAAAATTACAGTTCTATTAAATAGTTATTTACAATTATAGCATTTATCTAAAAAAATCATTGCACATTTTTGTATACAATGTCGTGCACGCAGTTTTACTCTCCTTACAGTCCAGCTATTATATCAAGAATAATGATATAATTCTTTAAAAATGAACTCGTGTGAAGAGCCGTTGTTTCAGCCAGTATACGCTAATGTATTAGTACTGAAGAAGCTATTTTTATAAAAAATTTTAATACTAAATTAAGAACAAATTTAATAATTATTAGTGACTTCCATGAGCTTGTCTTGTAGAGGTAAGTTTTTCAAAGGAAGGTTTAATATCAGATATTGACACTCTGAGTTATTTTTCTATATTTAGCTGAGATCTATATTTTGTCTTCAAAGCAGCCACCGCAGAAAATCCGGTGTAACATAGGTAGGATTTTCAAAATGGTAATAGTATACGAAATGCTTTTGTTTTCAGTGCAGAAAATTCACCATCCATCTCTACCCAAAATTCAAAAAGCGATTTATTTCAAAATTCCTTTTTAATTTTTCACTGAATGTGAAATTATGAGAATTTCTTCTGAAGTTTAGAGCCTTTCTGAGTATCTTGAAATAGACCCTTAAAATCCACTCGTAACTTGCTACCAAGTTGTCCTCATCAAGAAAATACTTTTTAAAGTTCTTTTCCAAAATGGCTAAATGTTTTACATGGTTTTAAAAACAATTTTCACATGTTGTTCTTCAGATTTGTAAGTTTTTAACACATAACGTGCTGGGGGCTTTCCCCCATCATTTACTTCAGTGGGGGTAAATCCAAAATTTAAGTATTTTTGAGAATATTACTTGATTTAATTTTCGGAACCATGCTCGTATGTGTACTTATTAATCCTTTATTATCGTCGAATCCTCGCTTACGACTTAAAAAATGTATGCATGATGTAAAATGCTACTGCCGTAAATACTTAACTACCGTCCGTGAATTACAATTACGTACAAATTAAAAATGAACATTCAAGGTAGATTGGTAGCTATAGAAGTATCGAGTCGACCAAGACTGACTGGAATTGTACGAGGAAAAGCATTTTGCATGTTTTGCGCAGACGTCCGATAGGTAGGTTGCCCAGACTCACGCAAACGTACCCGATAATGCCAAATGTGATGGATATGATAGAGGGCAACATAGACTAGACTATTTTTCTAATGACATTTGCACTTTGAGAAATAGATGCTGAAGGAAATATATCTTTATTTAAATATATCACTTTGTAATTTGTTCCAATTAAAATTAGAGTAGAAAAATAACATAATAATATATATAAGTAAGTAATATATTTTATAAGTAATTTTCTAAAAATATATATTGCAAAATTTATACAAGTTTTACATATATAATATTACATATACAAAATTTAATACTTATACAGTTTATAATTGAGATCGCAATGTAACTTTAGCGTCAAATTGCATTTTTATTGCAGTAAATACATTATTGCTGTACTGGGGGCGCGACAAAATTATGATTGAAAATTGGGTCAATATTGAAAGTTTGAGAAACACTGCCATAGTACTTACATATAACTAACAATTTTGTGGACATACAAATAAAAAAAAAAATTGTGAGGGGGAAAGGGACAGCATAAAAAATTCAGACTTAAAAAATATGTCAGTTATTTAAGAAATATATGAGAAAGTACTTCGAAACAAATAAATGAATAGATTCCACATGGAAAAATTTTAAAACATTTAATTTCTCATCGGGTCAATCCAAGTGCCTTCACTAATCCTCTCAGGGTAAATTGTTTTTAATGTTGTTTAACTTTCTCCTAAAGAAGAAGACACGGTTTATGTAAGTGACGAGTTATATTTAAGCATTAACTTTTAGGTACACAAAGTTAGTGGTTAGTTGAATGTAGCGAGAATTGCTCGTCTATTTATAGCTGAATAATCCAAGATTGTTAATTGACGATTTAGTCAATAAAGTTAAAATTGAATAATGACAACCGAAGATGTTGAACACAACTGAGAACATAATACGGTAATTTAGACCATAGATAGGCAAAGTGTCCCAATAGTAATTTAATTTAATTATAATTAAGAAATTAAATGATTCGAATCTTTTACGTATTGTTTAAAATAGAATGGGGCTTCAGAAATGTATAAAATGTTCAAAATATAATAATAATTTTAAAAGTCATAAGCATATGAAAATTATATAATAAATATTAAGTATTTTTTGCTTTGCGCACGCTATTTTCTAAAATATTAGCCTCTGATGTATAAAACTTTACAAAATTATACAATGCATCATACTCTTTAAACCCTACCTAATTTTTAGTATTATATATATTTTTGTATTTCAAAATATTTGTAAAATATTGCAATTTTTTAAATATTTTTTAAAAATGTATAGTTCTTATTTTATTAAAAATATGTAAGTTATTATTCTATTTATATAAAAGTAGCTACAAAGTATTAGGATACATTTGTCTTTATAAATCAACTTATAGCTAGTAATTAAACCTACTTTTTTCGAAAATAGCATGCGCGACGTAAAACTTAATAAATATTTCTTATAGAAATGTTTCTTATTTTTATATGCTTATATTTTTAAAATTATAAATATATTTTAAACATTTATACTTTTCTGAAGCACCATTCCTTTATAAGTACTGTGTAAAGATTCGAATTATTTAACTTAAATTTAAAGAAATTATACCTGTTTAAAAATTGTTTATATTTTAAGACCTCCAGAGAAATCTAACACCCCTGTGACCCCTTGGCTGTTTTTTTGGTCAATGTTAAAGAATAAGGATCAAACGGGGAGCACATTTGTGGGCAGGAAAAAAAGCTCCAATAATAATAAAAACTTTTGGGATATAAAGAAAATAATTTGTTTAAAGGATAGTGTTCTTTGAGTTTTTGATTTTTCAAAAAAAATACGCAGTTTTTAGCATTATTACAAAATGAAATTTGAATTTTCTAAGTTAAAGTATAGGAGGTGAAAACTCGAAACACATTTTAACACAAAAAAAATTTTTTTTCGAGTAGAATTAAATAGTACATCAGAAAGCATGCTTCCCTTTATTGACTGGTGTAGTCAGAACTAAGTTTTATGCTTTTATTAATTAACTTTTTAAAAATTTTAACTTCATTTTAAATTTTTTTGGCGCAGTTCGACTATCTCAGATAGCGCCACCACAGTTTAGAAGATGAATTTATTCTTGACTACGAATACTTATTTTTGGCAATATCTTTCTGAAATGCAGTCGCCAGCTGAAATTATGGTAACTTGCAAATTGTGACAATTAGTGGGCAAAGGAAAAGATTTATGATGGACAGAGAGAGATTAACATCTCAAATTTAATGAACTTTCCTATTTAGGAATGTTTTAAATATTTTCTGCATATGTGCTTTAAAAAATTCATTTTCAAAGATAATTTATAACTGTGCTGCTTAGATTTTTTTTATCTGTTATTGAAGTAATGTCTATAAAAATATTTAAATTTTGTGTTGCGACTGAATGCAGAACTGAAAGTATACTTATTTTATACTTGACCAAAAGTTGGGAATTAACTAAAGAGCACAAATTACTACTCCTTTGTAACTCACAAATTAAAATTTTAATCTAATTATTGTAATAAAATTATTTTTTCTTTTAAATAAAAGAATTTTTTTTTTTTAAATCAACTAGATTTTATATTTGATGTAAAAATTTACCATAAACCATTAGAACAATTATCAACCAAATCTTGTTTTCTAATTTACTTAGCAGAAACTTATTTTTTTCAATTAATTATGCACTTATTCTAAGCCACACCAAAATTCTAAGTACGTTTTTGTGAAAAAAAGAAAGAAAATTAGAAATAGCGTAAAATATGTTATTGATTCCGATATATTTATGAAGTAAAAAGTGGTCGTGGTTGCCTAGTGGTCAAGGTAACGGACTCGTGACTTGCGTGTTATGAGTTCAAGCCCAATTCCGCTGAAGACCCACCGTGTATTGGAGCGATACACAGGAAATCTCACGAGAGCTCAAACGTACTCCGTTGGTGTGATGTGGTAGTTGGGAGAGGTGGGTGCTAGCGCAGGTGTCGTCCTCGTCACTGGACCATGGTTCAAATTTAAGAGGCCCGTCACCAAAAGCCCTCGAGTAGCTGATCAGTGCGACGTTAATATTCACTCACTCACTTTCCGAAATAAAAAAATAAATAACGGTGAATCAATAAGAAGTGAATTTTATATTTATTTTACCAGTATTAAATACTTTTAAAAATAAACGTGAACCTGTACTTTTTCTATCCGACAGTATCTTGTTCAATCTTCCCCTACGATTTTACTAGCATGAACATTGGGAAAAAATGTGTGGCTTAGATTCGAATAAATATGTCAATATCACAATTTTAGAGTCTCTGTATCTAAAAGTTTGCCTTTTTCTATTAAAAATTACTGTCTGACATTTTATATCATTGAACATTTTCAATAACCTAGTTAAGTTCTTGACTAAATTTTTAATATAATAGATGCTGTTATTTATTTGTGTGTAACACATTTTACACATAAAATAGTTAGGATTAATGTTAATTCAAAATATATACCTATTTTAGTTAAATATGTGATACAATTTTAAGTAGTAAAATTTTTTTTATAAGTTTTTTTTCATGAAAAATAAATACACTTGCTCTCAAAAGTAAGTATACAACTCATAGCTTAAATGAAAAGCTCTAGTTCTCAAATAAATATAAGAAAAAACATTATTTTAGAAAGTGTTGTAAATAGCTTCTGATTTAAGTCCTAAAGTAATGAAAAAAATAAACCAAATCATTATATTTAAAAAAAAAAACTCTAAGAGTCATTTTGTTAACTACCAGTAGAAATTTAAATCACAAAAGTATGTATGTACTCTGAATTTTTTACTTTTAAATAGGCTGAATAAAACTTCTCGAGTGATTTTTCGTATTTCAGTGATAAGGTTAGAAGTTCTGCCACAAAACTTGTAAGTTTGAGCTTTAAGGGCAGTCGGAAAGGTAAAATTTGATTTTTTTGACAATTTGAGATTTTTACATTTCCACATAGTACAGATTTTAACCTTTCTAAAAATACCTTACTTTAACCTCTAGGGTAAGTAGAAGCCCTATAAACCTATTTTTAAATAATCGTTGAAACTGGGCCACGCCCATTTGACAAGCGTAAAAGTAAACAAAGTTTTTTGTTTTGGCTTAAAAGTTGAGCATCTGGTATAAATCAAAACATTTATCTTTTATTGTATAAATTGAGCCTTTTATTATTTTATTTCCTAACCCATTTGAAACTTCACTGTATTTTTAACGGTCAAATCAGTGTTTGTTTACACTTTCAAAACTGCGTTATAATTTTTGAACTAGCAAGTATTCTTTAACATTATTGCTTAAACTTTCAAAAAAATTGCTATAATATATCGACTTTACCATGCCTAGAGCATCGATTAATGTATTTAAGAAACGAAGAGGAGTTTTTAATAAAGGAAGATGTAATAAAAGTAATGATGGTTGTGGTGAAAGCAATTCTACTGTTCCAAAGAACTCTGCTGATGAAAAGAATTGTGCTGATGGTGCAAAGCTTTGTACTAATGAAACTGAACCATCTGCCAGTGAGAAAAATATTGTAAACATGGATATTTCATATTCGGATGAGGCTTTTCTGGTTTCAGAAATGTTATTGTGGACATTAACCTTTTAGCTTGTGTGTTTTTTGAAGCTGTAAAATGTATAAAGTGTGAAAAACAGGGACTCAGGTTGCACCTCAGTTAAAGTAACTGTGGTGAAGCTGTGAAGTTTCACTTTAAAAATGTCCTTCTTGTAAATATAACTATACTTTTTAACTCCAAGAAATGCGATAGTTCTGAGAATTACGAACTGAATACCCGGCTAGTGTATGCTATGCGATGCATAGGTAAAGGTGCTGAGTCTGCTAGGATGTTTTGCGGTATCATGAATCTTCCCCGCCACCCACAAAATTCTCAAAGTACAACCACATTTTACTGCAGGCAACAAGAGAAACCTGTGAACACAGTATGGCAGAAGCTGTTCGTGAAGCCGTTGATGAAAATGATGGAAAAAGGGACCTTGCTGTTGCTGTTGATGGTAGCTGGCAGAAGCGTGGTTTTTCTTCGAAGAATGGCTTGGTGACAGTCACAAGTGTTGACACCGGCAAAATTATAGATGTCGAAGTTTTTTCAAAACATTGTATTTGTCCGAACAAAACCAAGCATCTTCAAAATTGTAAGAGAAATTTTGAAGGCTACAGCGGTAAGATGGAAGTAGCTGGAGCTCTATCCATTTTTCAGCGTTCCCAGTCTCTCTACAGTGTTCGGTACACAAAATATTTAGGAGATGGGGACTCCAAAGCGTTTACTTCTATTGTAGAGAACAAAGTATATGGTGACCATTGCCCTGTCGAGAAATTAGAATGCATAGGTCATGTTATGAAAAGAATGGGGACACGTCTTCGACGCTTGAAAACTAAGATGAGAGGTCAAAAACTTTCTGACGGAAAGCCTTTATGCGGAAGAAATAGATTGACAGAGGCAGAAATCGACCGTCTGCAAGCATATTATGGTCTAGCTATCCACAGAAATTTTCTAGCGTGAAGGACATGCAACAAGCCATATGGGCAATATTTTTACACAAGCTATCAACCGATGAAAACCTCAGCATGGATTTTGTCCCTCTGATTCAGATACGTGGTGCAAATTTAAAAAGCAGAATTGCTTGGGGAGACTTATCATCACAAAAATAGTTTACCTGTGGATGTAGTGGAGGCCATGCGACCTGTTTTTAGGATTTAGCTAATCCAGAATTGCTAAAAAAGTGTTTACATGGAGGTACGCAAAATCCTAACGAAAGTGTAAATAATGTAATATGGTCTCGTGTACCGAAGAAAACATTTGTACAATTAGAAGTTTTGTCACTGGGTACATATGATGCAGTTTCCTCATTTAATATGGGGAATGTATCAAAAACTAGAAATTTTGAGAAAAAATGTGTATTGAGCCTGGTGATTACACGGTACAGGCGATGGAGTGCCTCGACAAACAGAGGCTGTTACGAGCAAAATACTATTGTTTACAAAAAACAAAGGAAGTTAGGAAGGAAAAAAGACTTAAAAGGAAGAAAGAAGATGAGTAGCTACTAAAAAAATGCTGATCATTTAGAATATGGAGCTGGAATGTTTTAATTAAAAAGTAATTATACGTTAAAATCAATTTTTCTCAAAATGTCAATTTTTGATGTTCGATGTTCCTTTTCTTAGAAACTACTGTTCACAGGTATGTAAATTTTTATGATATATTTATAATGATGGCTAATATATACTGAAATGAGCTTTTGTAAAAACCCCAAAATTTATTTTTTACAAATTTTTATGTGAAAAACGGGTTAACGTAAACTATGTTTGATAAAATATTTTATAAATTATGAAAAAATTCAAAATTAGCTAAAAACTCATTTGAGTATAATGAGAAATGTGTATTTTAATTATATGAAAATTTCAAGCATGTACATATAACAGATTTTGAGAAAATGTACCTCGAAAAACAGCAAATTTAACATTGTCGGTATAGAGGTTTCCGACTGCCCTTAAGTATATCAATAATTCACCAATGCCTCCACGTGGGAAAGAATTATCAAAAAAGACCTAAAGGATGCAATGATAAAGCTCTATAAGGAAAGTAAGTCCTATAGACGAATCACTAAAATCATATGCTAAAGTCCTGCAACAGTGCGAAAAATCATTGGAAAGTTCCAGGCTGAGGAAAATACTCTAAACAAGTCAAGGACAGGACGACCGCCCATTTTCACGGATGATAAAGGCGAATTATTGTTGGAAAAATGTGAAAAAAATTCAAAGATTAGCCCACCAAAAATTGACAACTGATGTGATAAACAATTTTGTGAAGTCATGCATCCTGAAACAATTCGCCGTGTGTTACGGAAGGCAGAATACCATGGTCGAAATATGCGAAGAAAACCATTTGTTAGCAAAGTCAATCGCAAAAAAGAGAATAGATTTTGCAAAAGAAAATGAAAATCAGGGCAGAAATTTTTGAATTCCATTATTTTTCGGAAGAAAGTGAATTCAACATCTACGGGTCAGATGGACACCAAAAAGTTTGGAGGAAAGCGAATGCACCTCTAAAACGAAATAACAGGAGAGGAACTGTAAAAACACGTTGGTGGTTTGATTATGGTTTGGGTTGCATGGCAGGAAATGGAGTAGGGAATATCTAAGCCAGAGTGCTTCTAAACTGGGACTCGATGAATCCTTCCCATCCAACAAGATAAAGATCCCAAACATACTGCTCGGGTTGTTCGGGAATGGCTGCAACATAACGCGAAAACGGGTAAAAACTCCACCGCAGTCACCTGATCTTTATCCCATTGAACACTTGTGGTATTATCTCGATCGACAAATTAGAAAGCAAGTTATCAAAACTAAGAATGATTTTAAAAAAAAGCCCTTTTGGAGGAGTGGCTGAAAATACCATCTTCTGTCACTCAAAAATTTACTAAAAATCAGTGCCATTTAGATTGAGAGCTGTTATTCAGGCCAAGGGCTATCCAACAAATTACTAATTTTTTTGAAAAATTGTAAAATTTGCTATATTAATGTATTTGTTTTTGTTTGCATACTTACTTTTATGATGTAAATTACATCCTGTTTTAAGTTATGCTCATCTTACAAATTAAATATTTGTATTTTTTAAATATTTTTCATTTTGTATTTAAGATCGATTTTGCTGTAATTGAAATAAATCGTTAATTTGAAAATTCTAATATTGTAGGTCTGTTTTTTTTTTTTTCATAGTACATCATCACATACACTCTGCATAGTTACTTTTGTGACTAAGTGTATGTCGGGCATTATCATATGAACATATATTTGTTGCTATTTTGGGTTTTTCGTTCAGTACTATAGTTAAAATATTGATTTTTATTACTAGTTTATTTTTAAATTAGAAAATAAAGCATTCACACAAAAAGATAATCCACTGAATAAACTTTAATAATCGCTAGTTTTTATAAAATTAAAACTTAATTTTCTAAATATTTATATAAAAGGTGTTTCCATTTTTTAAACGCAAATATACACAATTTTTATACTAGTAAACCTCTAAAATGAAGGATTTATTTTACAAAAGAAATCAAAATATAACTGTAGTAATTAATAATGTTCGTTTTTTTAATCTCGCCATAGCGAATCGAATTGCTTGATTTGCAAATGTTCGATTTCAAAGAAGTCTTACATTTATCATTTTTTTCCATTATTCATTTGCTCAGAAAATCTCATAATCAGTTATGAGATATTTACAGACACTCTTAGATGGGAGGCGATTCCCTTTTGGTGATTTTGAGGAGTTTTCTGATGGGGTTTTGCGTAGGACAGGGGTGCCCAACACAAAATGACCTTGAGGGACACTTCAGAAAACATTACAATTCCGCAGGCCACATATAAAAATATATCTATATGCTCTAGATTTCAATTCATTACAAGCCTTTATTAGAATACAAATTTAAAAACAGAACAAATTATTGATATTGTTTTCATTATTTTTTATGTGTACAAAAATCGATAATATAATAATGATAATGAAATGTTCAAATAATATTTAATTTATTTCATTAGTGAGATATTTGTTTCTCAACTCTTTCAATGAGTTTTTGCAAATCGATCTCAATGCATGCATTTGTATATCGTAATTGATGTTGCAGGTTTTCGTCCGTTAAGTTTGAGCGCAAATTTCTGTTTGATAAATTTCATTTTCAAAGGGGGCAAAAGCCCATTCGTAGGTGTGAGTTAATTTAAAAGAGCTAAAATTTGTGTGTTAAATCTCTCAAATTGAAAAAAAAAATCTTTGGTGATATAAGTGTTATAAAAATTAATTTTTGATTATGATGCTTCAAAAACGTGTTTTAATTCATTATTGTATTGTAAGACAATCAGCTTCATATGAATATATTTTAGGGCTGACTCGACATCGACATGAAACGGAGATGAATATATTTTAAATAATTTTTGTCTTTGTGTAAATTAGTTAAATTTCTCTCAGAAGTAACAGCAAATAATTCGCTATTTTTTGCGTATTTGATGTAATTAATACATTTCGAATTCTTTAATTCATCAATCAATAGAAAGTTTTTAATACTGTAATTTTTTAATAGAGATTTAAAGAACAACATTTTTTCCAAAATGCTTTGATGTGATTAAATGCATATATTATTAAATCATCTTTTCCTTGTAACTTTGTGTTTAAATGATTGGGTATTTTGGTTCCTGCTAAACCATTCATCTTTTCCTGATTTTGATACAAATCAACATGTTAAAATATAAATAGTTATGGGATTTATTTGTTACAAAAACTATATATTAAAAAAATAAAAGTATTGCATAAAATAATTGTATTTTGTAAAGTTGTAATGTGAATCTCGTGGGTCTCAAAATTATTCAAAGTGGGCCACCGGTTGGCCACCCCTGGCGTAGGACAATCATTCTGACTGAAGTAAACTATGTTGAATATTAGTCACTTTTGAACTTGACAATAGAAACGTTTATTTGTTACTGGACATTTTAATTGAGCTTATTTTTTATGTTTGTAAAAATGCCTTTAAAAATGCTAATACTTATTCTACAAGATTTGAAACAAATGTACTGATTTTTAATTGCAAAATAGTCTATGTTTCAAAGTTTTGAATGAAAGGAAATTCTATTTGCTTTTAAATCATATATTTTAGTTTCAAACACAATTCAGTTACTCATTTTGCAACGGAAATAGTGTTACTTTTATTTATGGCGTAATAAAGATACACTAACTATGCGCATAAAGGCAAAGGAAGAGTTTTAGAATGGGTTTTTTTTTCAAAACTAGAAAAGTTTTATTTCGAATGTGTTTTCAATTGAAATTCTTGATGGAAGTGCACCACGATATATGGCTTTGAGAGAGCCACTTGAAGTAGAAAAATCTATTAAAAAAACCTTAAAAGTGACTAATGCAGGTAGAAAATAAATCTACACTGTAGAAAAAAAAAAATCTACATATAATTGAACAATTGTTTGAATAACTTCAAACTTTGAAGCTATCGACAACCTCGTAATTCTGAACTTCAGTCAAGGGACGATGACAATACCTGGGCTGGCATATCAGTTTTCATACGTCTACGTCCCCCAACATGTGGACTATAAGTCACGGACCTCTTTGGAAGGGTCTTCAATGGCACCAGAAATCGAACCCATGATTTAAACATCGCCGCCCCGACCATGAGTTCGTGACCATGACCCTCTTGGTTGGAGTGACTGAGTGAGTGAATATTAACGTCACACTGTCCAGATACACTATGGCTTTTGGAGACGGACCACTTAATTTTCAACCATGGTCAAGAGACGTGCACGACACCTAAGCTGTCACCCCTCTCTCTTAAATGCCACACAACACCAATGGGAGGACGTTTCAACTCTCGACAGATTTAACGTACATCGCTGCCCTACACGGTGAATCTTTAATGATACTGGGCTCGAACTCGTGACAGAGTCAGCCACGATCCGATTTCTTGACCACTCAGCTAACGTGGCCACGAAATCTTCTCGAACAGGATGTCGGAAGAACTACACATGATATTTGTGTATATTAGGCTGCGCATTTTCTGGATTCCACCATAAAATGAAACTTTTATTTTGTTACCAAATATACGTAAAAATTAAATATTCTTATAGCTATCTAAGGGTATAAATATTAAAAATTATGTTATTGTTATACTAAAATCAGTAGTTGTATGAGATTTAAAACTTGTTTATAATCTATATGTAAATGCAGCATAAATTATATCGTCTATTATTATACAACGCTTTTAACAACGTTGATATATTTCAGAATTTGTTCTGAGAAACGACGGAAAAATTTGTAATATTTATTCTTTTCTTTAAAGATTCTTCTTTTTAAAATGTGTCTGAATATTTTTAAAATACAAGTGATACTATTGATACTGCTGTTCATAATTAAAAGTAATTGATGAAATTAATATTTGCGTATTTGTGTTTGAAAAATATTTAATTATATTTCACAGAGATAAGAATTTGTCTAAGAAGAAAGTTGAGACAATTATTTCTTAATTTTCATAGTGGACTCAAAATATTTTCTTATGAGGGAAATATTTTTTACTTAGATAAGTAGAGCCACACACACTCAAGCGGAGAGCAGAGTGCATGCAATTTTCTCTTTTCAAGAATTAAATCTTTTCATCAATGTCATTCAATAATTTACAAAAATAGCTGTAAATTCATCTTTTTTTTTTACATTTTGTAGTTTTCCATAATTCTGGAGATCTTTGTCAAATAAGGTCCATTATATACAAATATATCATATTCCATCCTATCAAAAATTGGCACATTTGTTGAGTAGTGCAGAGTGCCACTGAGAATCGTGTCCCGTGCTACATATGGCACTCGTGAAAAAGTTCCCTATCCCTTTTCTGTCGTATAAAGTAAAATTGATCATATTGTTTATTGATTTAATACAGCAGATTAAAACGTGAAATTTAATTTTCCATTGCTTGAAATCCACCTATTCTTCCTTTAAAAATAATTTATTCAGGAAAAAATAAACAGTTTCTTTCTCTTCATCATTGATCTTTATACTGTGTTCCACAGAACACACAATTATCTAAAGAGGATATACATTAAAATTAAAAGTTTATTTCTACATAACTTTGTTTTGAAAAAAACTTTTTAAAACTTTATTATAATATAATAAATGAATCTTTTAAACTCATTATCCTTATCTACTAGGTTGTGAATATGCTATTGTTTGCTATCCCGAATTTTACTAAGTAGTGGTATACTAGTTAGTACAATGTTTTGAAACCTTTTATACATTTAGGGTAATAACGTATAATGTAGAAAATGGAAGAATTTATCTACATATCAACAGATTCCATGCTAAAATATTAATTTAAGCTAGAACTTTTAAATTTTAGATTGATAATTCATGTGTGTAAACTAAACATAATTTCTCACACAGCTATGAACATTTCACAAAAATGTACTTACTAAGTGAAAAATATTTCTTAACGCGAGTAGCTACAAAAACAAAGTATAAAAACGAATTAAACTCGGAATATGAAATGCTACTGCAGATAATTTCATAATTTGTTATATACGCCAACAGTTTGTTTAAAAAATTGTGAACACATATCAGTTACTAAATGTAATACATGCGTTGGTCACAATTAGACCAAAAAGTAATATTATCACTGAATAAATAACATTTAAATTCCATCACATGACATTTTTTAATAAAAAAATAAAAATAGTTTTGAAATTGTATTTCTATATAATATCAAAAATATATGTTTATATGCTTTAAATATTATTTTAAGATTTATTTTTCTAAGTGTGGAATGGGATTCCCCAAAATATCTTACATTTTTAAGCGTTCCGAGAATCGAAAACATTTGACCACTGATCTTTGTCTAGAAATAAAAACTCTCCTATGGTCATAATTTACTTCTGTTTCTTTCTGTTTTCTAGAAAGAAGAACTAGCATTTCTTTTACCAGTTTTTACGACTGTGGCATTCTCCCTATCCTTAGCAAGTGTCCCTTTCGCTCAGGTGAGAAGTTTATTAAAAGGAGTACCCGAGAGAGAAATTTACTGCCCATCTTGAAAATCTTTAGACAAATGTTTGTGCCAAAAATTCGCAATATCCAACGCCATCTATACGTCGAGTAAGGTGTTATATTAATGACAGTAAATAGCCTTAATGCGCATACATAGTGCACTGCTACTCATCGTAATCCATGGCGCTCTTCTTCCTGTGATGATTTAGTTCAAAACGCTTTCCTCACTTGAATTTCAATTGATATATTTTTTGAATTGATAAGTTTTTCTGTCGATGATTGGTTGGTCAGTTGCTTGTGAACGTCCCGATAACCAGATATGCATGATCGAAGATCTTTTTGAAATTTCATAATCCTTTCGGAATTGATATCCATTTTAATAAAATGCTTTTCCGATTTGCTGGAAAGATGAATCCCAGCATATATTGTATCCGCTCTCAAAGAATCCGGCTCTTCATGTCCTTCTTCCCTATATATCTATCACTATCATTGAAAGTTTTGTCTTCAATTATGTGATTGATGCTATTGCGTTGCGAGAAATCAATGGAACGTGCATTGTTGAGAGAAAGTTTATAACCAATTAACAGAGCGTATTAAAAAATGCATACAAATGCACTGATAGAAAACATTACAGTGCTGCCCAAATCATTAAAATGCATACACCAAATAATAAAAAGACCACACAAAAAATCGTACAAAAATAAAATACAGAAAATAAAATCGCATAAAAAAGTACCGCAGAAAAAAAAAAAAAGGTTACATTGTAGTTGTGATTACAATATATAGTAATATTTATGATAAATTATTATAAATATAATCATTATGTGTTTTAGTAATAAATTAGAGTTTTACTGACGTTTTTACTTTTCTTAGACTTTTAGTGCTTATTGTAATGCTCTCTTTCAATGATACCCAACAAACTTTGTTAATAGAAAAAGAAACTGTCGCAACCCAAGATGTAAGAATACGGATACTTTTTTTTCCAAATAATATTATAAGGTGAAAAAACTGAAAGGTAGGTAGTACAGGTAGTACTCCGAGAAAATGTAAAAAATTATTAATCATTGTAGCATTTGATAAAATCTTACGATAATGAATAATTAAAAAAATATTATTTTATGAATTTGATGAAAAATTAACATTGTCTGTACCCCTAAACACTCTTTATAAGTTCGTTTCTTGGTTAAAAATCAATTTGAAGTAGTTTTTAAAAAATAAACAAGCCCCATAAATTTTAAATCATAAATAAATTTAAAATATTTCCTTATATCTGAGGAGGTATTTCGACTTATCTGTATACACGCACATACTAATATGCCTTTAATTAGTATTATTTTTTTAATTCGTTCTTACGTGTGTAATGTACTTGAAAAAATATGAACATTACAATTACCGTAATTGACATATAATAAGATGTAATCTACAGGTATTACATTTTAGAAATAAAGATATTTATCTTCAAAAGGAATACTACACAAAATGACTACATGTTTGGTGTCCGAAAAAAAATTGCTTCGTGTTTTAAATGCTTTTTTACGGAATAAGTAATATATGAATTCAGTAACTATTACTATTGGTTCCTGAAATCGTTTTCTATCAAGGGTATAGACTTCATATTTGTGTTTTTAAATAACTGCCGTATTTTAAAAAAGATAACAGCACTATAAAATACAAAGGATTTTTAACTTCTGTTTTAAATAAAATATACATAAAATACACAATAAACTATAATGAATTTGTGTATAAAAAAACAAGAAATGAGCAATGAAATTTTTGTATCATAGATTTTTTTATTTGTAAGATTTTAAAACATTCTAGTTTTATTTTTTATTTTATTCTCTTGAGTATAAATGAATCCGAGACATTTTTTTCAAACTTAAACTGGCAGTACTTTTAAATGAATTTAATAGTTAAAGGGACACGTTGCACACACACACATATATAAAGTAAGAGCTGCAAAAATGAATTCTTATAATTTAATAATGCAAAGTTTATAATGTAGCAATTAATACTTTTTCCCAATTTATTGTTTTTTCATTGAAATTAGTATCTATTGTCGTTTTTTTATTTAACTTTTAAAGTAACTAATAAAAGACCCATAGGGCGAGTGTATCGCGCTTCCCACCACAGGTTCGAGGTTCTATCCTCGGTCTGAGCAAGGTCAACTCCACCTTTTCATCTCTCCTGAAGTGGGTCGATAAATGGGTTCCAAGCTTGCTTTGGTACTTAAACACTGGGGTCTCACTTCAGACTGACCACCTGATCGGGACATCTGCTTATGCACCTCAGAGTCCAATGGTTGCGTATACTGGGATGGACACAGTAGTCCCTGGCCCTCATGGGCTGTTGCGCCACTGAGTTTGAGTTTAAGTAACTGATAAAAGGATGGGTAGAGAGAGAGCTGACAAAATCTTTTACCTTTCTGGAATTATATTTAAATTATGTAATGAGATGTCTTTACTGAAAAAAGACTCCATTCTTCAAAAATTTAAGCCTGTTAGGTTAATTTTTTCTTAAAAAAGTCGTTTGACAATTGTGTCGACAAATTATTATCAAATCAAAAAACTTTTCTTAAGCACAATTGAAATAAAAAATTATTTCGTTATCTTTGCTTAAAAGTTTAGCTCTCACTAGTACAATTTTATATAATTTTACTCAAACTGAAGAATTATAAAATTTAAATAGTTGGTACAGACACAAGTTTTTTTAAATGATTCAATTGAAATAAATAAATGGCATATGATTTACTCTTTCTCGTGTCTATTTTAGCATTTCAAAGACATTATTGACGCTTGTTTATATATTTTGTAAATTTTACTAAGTAAGCATAAATATAGTATACAAGTAGGCTTATTTTTAAGGTATATTTTTATTTTAAAAGTTTATTCCTATGTAGTAGGGTTTTTTAGTTTTTTATAAGACTTATGTACATCACTTGACTTTGTATTATTTTTCGAACGAAGGAAAAAAATAATAATTTTCTAGAATCCTTTTACAAAAATTTCTACACATCAGTTGCATATTTGCTTACCTCTAAATATTAGAAACACATTTTCGCTAAATTGAATTCTAAATTGTAATGGAATGTGACTCTAATTATCTCTAGAACAGCGATACTCCACCTGTGGATCTTTCTGATTGGCCTCGTAATAGACCGTTGCACTAACATATTAAATTATTTAAGAACGATGCTTTAAAAATCTAGCAAGAAATTCTATCAATCGAGCAATCAAATCTATCGATTTTCCTGTCGATGCTGTCGTGCTGCAACGAGTCGCGAGATATTTTTGTAATTCTAACGGTTAGTGATAACAAATAACAATGAAGTAGCGACTATCGTATGGGCGAAACTAAATTTTAATTAACCTTCATTTTTTACAAATATCTAAAGAATATACGTTTTTACCAAGATGATAGATCTTGACTATTTCGTAGTACAAGCATGGATCACACACACAACAAGTTGTTCTATTTATCGTGATATTTGAACGTTATATTTATAAAAAATGTAGTTTTTTCGTTACTATAACACTAATTGGAAATATTTCAAAGGTTTTTTTTTTTCTAGAGGATTTCTTCCCAGAAGAGTTATATTGGTCTTCTTAAGAAAATCTTTGCAACAGCAACCAAATATTTTGTCGGTGGTAATGTCACAAAATGCAGAAGCAAAATCATTCTATAAAGTTTGTTAAATTGTATCTATTGATAAACATATGAAATTATTACGGATACATATTTGAATTAATTCAGTAATTGTTAGAATGTCTCTTAAATGCTTCCGATGTACTCCTTGAAAAATTTAGTTATTTTTCAGATACATTTTTTAGTAAAATCAGAAAGTATAATAAATTTGAAATTATAGTGCACAAGCAAATGTGAACTAATTTTAAACAAATAATACTGATTTAGACTGGAATTCAGTAAAAAGTCTTTGCTATACCGTCTTCACTTGATAAACTAATATCTGAAATAAAAATAAGTGAGACTTTGTCAAAAAAAAAAAAATCAAATAATCAAAGTAAATTACAAATTTGTTTTTATTACAGAAGAATGCAAAAAGGGGGTTCGGATGATTGATGAAAGAAAATCGGAATTACCCCATAATTGGGCAGAGATAACATAAGACCTATTTTTTGAGAGTTGAGTTTCATACAGTTTTAAAATAAAATCCAAATTATGAAATTTAATATTTGAATCAAATTTCCGTATTTTAAATGCCCTTTATCTTACAGTCCCCCCGCATTATTCTTCATATTGCGGCCCGCTGGAAAATATTTGTCATATGGATGTGGCCCGGTGGAGAAAAGGTTAAGTACCCCCTGCTCTAAGACATTATATCAATTATTTAGAATGTATTGAAACGTATTTAATACTCATTAGATTTATCTGTTTACTGCAGTGTTTCTCAAACTTTCAATATGTGCGATCCAATATTCAATCATAATTTGCTTCGCCTTGCAATAACAATATATTGAATTTAATAATACTATACTTTGAAGCTAAAAATACAATACGACTTACCTCTTTAAGTGTCATCGGTGTATATAAATGTCTCTCACTGAGCCAGAGCGTTTAGTGCCTCTTATAATTATATATGTCTTTCCATGGTACAATATAATCTGAGAACTGCTATCCATAAAATTATTCTGAAGGCTTCAGAATGCAACAAAATGATATAGACAGTGTTTGTGAACCATTTACTTATTTCAGAGGATTTGCTTTTTTATTCCTCTTCCCTCAATACACCACATACGCTCATCTACGTGTTAAACGGTAGCATTGGGGAGCGAATCGTGTAATTTTTCAATCTGCCCTTAAGGCAGTATTTCTCAAACTGTGGGACGCGCCCCAATGAGAGGGGACGCGAACATATTGAAAATAAGAGGTTTAAGAAGATAATTTTTTGGAATGAAGAAAAACAAAATGCTTTCTGACTTAATAAAAAATACACATTTACACTGATATAATTTAAATTTAGCATCTGGTGATCGTCAAAAATAAAAGATTCCACTTCAAACGCTCATTAGCTATCTTTGATCATGTAACCAAATAAAAAAGACATTTTGTTTGCTTTACTGTAATCCCGCGATGAGAGATTTTATTACGTTTCTTTTAACCCCCAAAATACTATTTTTGACTATTATATAGTTGACCTTCAAACTTACTGGTATGTTTCATTTCGTCTATTTTCTTTTAGGAAAGTTGTAAATAATATTTTTTCTGTTGCTTTTTTTTTTTTCCATGTGAATGAATTATATGAAAAATGGATAAGCATATTGAGCACTTTGAAATATTATTTGGAAAAGATGTATTTTAATGAGTATTCTGAAACATATAATGTATAACGAAAAACTTTTACACAATTCCTTTTCTGAGCTAATATCCATATGTTTTATTGAATATATTTTTAACACGGGATCGGTCGCGCGATGCGCAGAGTCATCTCATGTTCACGAAATCGTTAATTCTGGGAAAACTGTTTATTTGTTACCAATGGCCTTGACAGAGTATTCTTCAATGTGCCAGTCCTAAAGGGAACTAAAATGAATTTATCCCATTTCGCCCTCTTTTTGGGGGGTTTCAAACAATTTTTATACAATCAAGTTACTAGTTTTGATCGAGTTCGCTGCGCGACAATTTTGTTCCAAAATATCTTCTATGGACATGCTACACTTTCCCCATGAACAATTCTGTGGTTTTTATTGCTGTGTTGTACGACTTATTATGTTTTATAAATGTAAATGAGCAGAATATAAAAAAATAGCATTTATGATCTCTATTGAAGGAAGTTTAAACTGACCAAGCAATTGAAGAGCTTGCTGAAATATTGCATATAAATCAAGAGAGCGAAAGTAAATATTAGAAAAGCGATAGACATCAAACGTTTGAGTTGAATTCAAATTTTCAAATGTTGCCTAAAGAACTCTATGAAGAAACTATGAAGCCATAAATGTAGCATTTCGCCATGTCTAAAAGACACAAGGAAGAAAAAGTTCAAAATGTTATTTGTAGATCATCAAACGACATCAAAACTACAGTAACGTGAACAAAATATGACAGTTCATCTGGAAAATAACGTTCCTATATTGTTAGCGAAAAGTGTATATGATTTTATGTCCTTTATTAAGCGCACGCAGATTTGGAACATTTTCTTTTATTGAAGTTTTTCTTAAAAAATCAAAGAAAAATTGAAAAGTCCTTGAAAGTAGGTAAGTATATTTTCTCTCAGTTAAATTATTCACTGGAATTTTTTTTTTTTGTGATTTTTATCGTGTATAGTAAAAATAATTATAAAAAAAAATTATAGTTTAAAAACAAAACTAAAAAACCCGCTTTAATAGTGAATCAAACTAAAAGTAAAAAAATAAAAATATATATTACTTGAAAGCAACGTATACAAAATTTAATACTTATCTTGTTAATTTGTACGGTTTATAATTATGATCGTATTGTTGCCTTAGCGCCAAAAAGTGCATTATTATTGCATCCAATACATAAAAGTGCATTATTATTACATCCAATACATAAAAGTGCATTATTATTGCATCCATTATTTTTTTGGGGGCGATAAAAATTATGATTGAAAATTGGGTCGCTAGTAGTGAAAGTTTGAGGACCACTGACTTAAGGGATTATGAACCTTATAAATTATGGAGATAAATGTTAATTTTTGCATATAATTTTATATACTACAAGCCCATGAGGTACTGATAATTATTAAGTCTGTGCTTAACTTAGTATTTTTAAATTAATTATAAAATACACTACTGTTTTGTATTTATATGTGTGTTATGTGAGTGTAAATGTGTACTTTACTATTTAGTATGTCAGAATATATTTTGAAAGTTTTCTTTCAGTAATCAATAGTTTTTTAAATAAATAAACTTTTGTTTTCAACTTTCGAAATGTTCGCGCCCTTCTTGTAGAGCTTTTAGCACACCCCCGCCCCCTCCTTCATGTGCACGGACCACACAGTTTGAGAAACACTGTTTAAGGGAATTGTAACATCCAGACAAAACCTGAAATATTATTTTGAAATTAATTTTTGAAGCACAGCTCGTTTTTAGTAGTTTTATCAATTTGCTGAACAGTATTTATTTTTAAAAAATAAACAAAATACATCTTTGATTCATTTTCAATTTTTTCCTATCCATTGCACAATTCTGTTGATTGTAGCTGGAAAAAGGATATGAACATTTTTGAATGTGCAATGCACTCATTTTAACATGAGTTTAATAATTTATCTTTACTCAGATATGTGGTATCAACTGTCAAATAGCAAAGTACATATTTACCTCTTTTTCTAAAGTAGAGTAAATGCCCCCTCAGATTGTTTTCCAGTGAACACCGAAAACGGAATAAGATGGGAAAAAAAAGTAATTGCGTAATTTGCCGTCGGGGAAAGCAATCCAAACAGTTTATTAAAAAATATATTTATGATTTAATTTTAAATAGCTCTAAGGAAAAAATAATGAAAATGTATTAAAACCAAGTATTAATAATATGCTATCAGAATGGGTTTGCATGTGAAGCCGTGGAACAATTTCATCATGTGTGGATTCTGACTGAGAGACGTACTTCAGTTCAACAAATTTCCTATTGGACATCTATTGGGAACAATAAGAATCGTAGTTTTGTTCTCTTCAAATCAAATTTTCAAAGAATATCCAAGAACAAAAAGGCTCTCAACCTTTAGTGGCTCAAGATTTATTTTCGAGTTACAGCCACACACACGCACAAACACAACACAAAGCAACATAAAAATAACAATGATACATTTAACTTTGATTTGCTAACTCCATTTTTGTTTATATCCCATCGTTCCACGTATTCGCCACTCCACCATGTTGTTAACTTCCCATCGTTACAAGTATTCGCTATCCCACTCATTCCGCCATCTTGTTTCCTTTTTACCCTATCTTTCCGTTTTCTCCCTCTCTTCTTCGATGGTCGCGCCACCTATAAAGTTTTTAAACTGCAGGGTGAATCTTACGTTCCCCACCAACGGAAGCACCTGAGTCATTTTCAATGACCAGGTGCTACAAGAAAGGGGTTATATCAGTGCTTCTCAAACTTTCAATACTGGCCCCCTTTTCAATCACAATTTTTACCGCGCCCCCTTATACATAATAATTTACTGAATGCAATAATAATGCACTTTTACGATAAAGCAACAATATTTATTATAAACCGTACAAATTCATGTCATAAGTATTAAATTTTGTATATGTTACCTTTTAAGCAAAAAAAAGTTAAGTAATAGGATAATTAATAAGTTATTTTTCCTTTCTCTGATTTTTAAATTGGAACATATTACAAAATGCGGTGGCTGCTTAGAAGACAAAATATAGATATCAGCTAAATATAGAAAAGGAACTCAGAGGGTCAATTTCTTATCTTAAAACTCCTTTCAAAAGCTTTGCTCTGTAAGACAAGCCCATGGAAGTAGCTAATAATTATTAAACTTGTTCTTAATTTAGTATTAATTAATTAGTCATAAAATACTCTGTGACCACTCATACATTAAAAGTAGTGTTTCTCAAACTTTCAATACTGGCGACCCAATTTTCAATCATAATTTTTGTCTCGCCCCCTGTACAACAATAATGTATTTACTGCAATAAAAATGCACTTTGAGAGAGAGACGCTAAAGTTACAATACGATCTTAATTATAAACCGTACAAATTAATACGATAAGTATATAAATTTTGTGTATATGTAACTTTTAAGTAATATATATATTTAAGAAAATTACTTAAAATATATATTACTTAGAATTATGTTATTTTTTTTTTCTTTCTCTAATTTTAAAATTGGAACGGATCGCAAAATGATGTATTTAATTAAAGATTTATTTCCCTCCACCATGCATTTCTCAAAGTACAAATATCAATAGAAAAATAGTCTAGTCAATGTCGCTCTCTATCATATCCATCACATCTGACATTATAGGGTACGTTTGCGTGAGTCTGGGCAACCTATCGGATGTCTGCGCAAAACATGTAAAAATGCTTTTCCTCGTACAATTCCAGTCAGTTTTGGTCGACTCGATACTCCTATAGCTACCGAATCTAGCTTGAATGTACATTTTTTAAATTTTCACGTTAATTGTAATTCACGGTAATTAAGTATTTACGGCAGTAGATTAAAACAATACCATACATACATTTTTAAGTCGTAAGCAAACATTGGACCATAATAAAGAATCAACAAGTACACAGACGAACGAGCATGGTTCCGAAAATTAAATCAAGGCGATCTTCTCAAAAATACTTAATTTTTGGATTTACCACTACTGAAGTAAATGATGGGAATAAAAGCCCCAGCTCGATATGTGTTAAAACTTACAAATCTGTAGAACAACATGTGAAAGTTGTTTTTAAAACATGTAAAATCATTTAGCTATGTTGGCAAAGAATTTTAAAAAGTATTTTCTGGATGAGGACAGCTTGGTAGCAAGTTACGAGTGGATTAGGGATCTATTTCAAGATACTCCAGAAGGGCTTTCAACTTCCGAAGAAGAAATCTTCATAATTTCACATCAGTGAAAAATTAAAAGGCAATTTTGTAATAAATCGCTCTTTGAATTTGGGGTAGAGGTGGATGAGGAATTATTTGTACTGAAAACAAAAGCACTTCGTATACTATTACCATTTTCAACATCTTACCTTTTCAAAACCGGATTTTCTGCAGTGGATGCCTTGAAGACAAAATATAGATCTCAGCTAAATATAGAAAAATAACTCTTTTTAAGTGTCAATTTCTGATATTAAACCTTCCTTTGAAAAACTTGCCTCTACAAGACAAGCCCGTGGAAGTCCCTAATAATTATTAAACTTGTTCTTAATTTAGTAATAAGATTGATTAATTGAATATTAACGTCGCACTGCTCAGCTGCACGAGGATTTTGACAAAGGACCACGTAATTTTGAACCGTGATCAAGTGACGTGGATGACACCTGAGCTGGCACCCCTCTCTCCTAACTACCACACCACACCAACGGGAAAATGTTTCAACTCTCAACAGATTTAACGTGCATCGCTGCCCTACACGGCGGGTCTTTAGTGGTACTGGGCTCAAACTCGTGACAACTCAAGCCACGATCCGATACCTATACCACTCGGCTACCGCGGCCAAATTCAGTAATAAGAAATTATTTATAAAATACCTTCTTCAGTACTGATACATCAAACGTATACTGGCTTAAACACCGACTCTTCGCACGAGTTCATTTTTTTAAAATGAAACGTTATTCTTGATATAATAGCTGAACTGTAAGGAGAGTGAAACTGTGTGCACGACATTGTATACAAAAATGCAAAATGATTTTTTAGATAATTGCTATAATTGTAAATAACTCTTTAAAAGAACTGTAATTTTAAACCTTACACAATTAGCATTTAGAATTAATGTTAAATTATGAAAAAAGAATATAAAATTCCGATGAAAAATATTTGTGTTACTTTTTTAACATTTAAAGCGAGAAGACTTCAAAATGTTTTTGACCCGGGAGCAGCGCGTACTCGATACTAACATTAATGGTAGTGCGGAGGGACTCAGTCACCCCAATCATTTGTTTAGAATTATTTTTACTGTACACGATACAAATCGGAATTCTAGTGAATATTTTAATTTATAGAAAGTATACTTACCTTCTTTCAAGGACTCTTCAATTATTTGATGATTGGAGAAAAAAAATCCAATAAAACTGAACTAAAATGATTCAAAAGTACAAGACCATAATAAAGGACGCAAATCAGACACTTTTCAATTATCCTATAGAAATGTTAAACCAATCAATTCTTTTCCAAATATCGCAAAACTCAATTATTTACAATTTCCCTAAGCGAAAAGCAAACGCATAAAAGATGGGGAGGAACTAATTTTGATAAAAACCATACCATAAGATTGAAGGTCAATCAAATGATTAGCAAACGTACTATGCAGCCTGGCTGAAAAGTGAATTATGACTTCCTTTTCTTTTTCTACAACTAATGTACAGTATTTCAATAATAATTACAGTGGTGAATTGTTTATCTTCTTAGAATTTTTCTCAGGGTCTGGGTTTCGTTTTTTTTTTAACGAATAATATTTTATGTTAAAACGTAATAAAAAAAATCTCTCATTGAGGAAATACAGCAAATAAAACAAAATGTCTTTTCTTTAATTTGGTTTTGGGATCAAAGATAGCTATTTGATGACGGAAAAAAGCTAGATAATAAACATAAATTATGTCAGTGTTGTTGTGTTTATTTTTTTATTTTGAAGAAAGCATTTTGTTTACTTCTCTTTCCGGTTATTTTTTTTTTAAAAAAATCTTTAAATTTTCCATACGCTCGTGCCCCCCTTGTAGGTCATCGCCCCCCAGGGGGCGCACCCCACACTTTGAGAAACACTGTGGGTTATATATATAGTCACTTATACTCACACACAAATAATGTCCAAACCTTAGTTGAAGAGAGTGCACCATCTTAATATGAATATCGAGCTCCTCAAATAAAATTCTTGAATGAGTTCTAAGAGTACACAGGTAAACAATTAATCTATCAATAATAAACTTTTTCCAAGTAAACTACAAAAAATTTCACTTTTAACTGAATATGACGGTTACCATATATGCATATACAACCTTAACAAAAAAAAAACAATAATAAGAATAAGGATACATTTATACTCTCTCTCTCTCTCTCTCCAAAACAGATAATACCTAAATCAATACATAATAGATGTATTCCAAGTAAACTACAAAAAATTCACTTTTAAACATATGCATACACAACGTTACAAACAGAAAATAATACGAATAAGGATACATTATGTGATTATGTCTCTCACTCCTCTTTCCTCGGTCCCAGTATGCGTGAAGCGAGGTTTTATCTCCCGAATAGTCAATTTCGGTTTGGTGCGTCGTTTACAAAAACGTTTCTGAAATTCTATTTCACTCTTCCTTAATTTACGTACAAATCCTTTCTTCATTCACGCTGGACCAACGACCTTAAATTCTAGGTGTCGGGTTTCACCACTAACCTTCCTGTCCCGGTATATGTTGTCGTGTGTTCTCAATTTAACTCGAACTCATTTCCTTGTCTTTCGATTTTCTCGCGTTGTTCGTCGTATCTTCACAGTACCATCTCGCTTGATAAAAATAAGTCAGTTTCCAGGCAAGTTCTCCTATTCCACTTTTATTCTGCGAATATTCATGTCTAAAACTCCAGTGCTGGGGTATAAGTACCATATTGCTTGAGGCTTTTAGATTCACTTTTTGTTGTAATTCGGCGACTGTCCTTCTGCTTAAATTTTTGCATTTTCTCTTAGGAAATTTTGGCTTTTCTTCTTGAATTTCATCCTCATCAAAGTCAATTCGCTCTTTACTAATGAATACGGGATTAAGATCATATTTATCTTTTATCACACCAACTGATATTTCTTCTTTTTTTTCTTCATGTATCTCATCCTGGGCAGGAGCTTTCTTGTAAGCATTTCTGTTCTTATGATTTTATGCTCATTTTATGTTCCTCTTGAACATATCACATCTGCTCATACACAATCCGTCTTTCTTTTTCAAACTTATTTCTTCTTCCAAAGCTATTCATTCGTTCATTCTTCTTTCTTCTTCCATCTTCTGGCCTTTCCTCCACTGCTTTGGCTTCCTCATCAGCCTTGAGTTTACCCTCCACTTCAACCTTGAGTCTGGTCTCACTGACAAGTTTTGATCTCCCCTTCGTTTGCAATATTGCATCTATCTGTCAACTATTCTATGTCTAGGCATGCTCTTGCGAAATGATCTTCTCCTCTCATCTCGATTAGCTTTTCTGGAGTTTGAACACCATTTCGACATCTCTCATCCTCTGCTCGAAATCGGCCCGTCTCATCTTTTCCGCTATTTCCATCTTTTCTTTTTTCTTTTTCTCTCGGCCAATTCCATCTCTTCTTTTCTCTCTCGCTTTCCTCTATAATATAGTGTTTAAATATTCTCTACAAAACTCCTCGTCGAAGTATTTACTATTCAAGATAGCCTCTCAACTCAACCACTTTCAAACCAATGACATGCTCAACTCCCATTTCTCTGCAGCCATAACTTTTAGGGTCTACTTTTGATCCCTTTCCTAAAAATGTCATCTCACTCATTACAATAGTTATCCTAAATCAATCAAGTAACACTCTAATTTCAAAACGTAAAAGTTTTGCTTAATTTTTCAAATTGGGTGTTATATTTTTAAAAGATAAATTTTTTGTATTTCTTTAGCCTAAAACTCTCCAATTTATATCTTGGATGCTAAATTTTGTATGTATGATAGACCAAAATTAAATTCAACCAAATAGTATTACTACAATAATAATACAGATTTCAAACTGCATAAGAATAATATCTCAATTTCTCGAAATGTGTAATCCTAAAGATTTTCATAAATCATAACAATTAGAAAAAGGTATATGCGTTCATATCCCATTCACAAAGTAAATAAAAATTAAAAGAAAGAAAAAAAACCTTTTAGCCAAAATAAAACATCATCAGTAATCTAAAAACATATTTGACACATCTGATACTTCAAAAAATCATAAACTCATAAATACAAGTTCCACTTGTCGGGCACAATATTCTTTTTAATAGTATTCAAAAAGAAAAAAGTAAGTTGTAACACTTTACTCTAAAAAAATACACAACACAGTTGCAAAGAAAGTTCATCTTATGACCTTGAACAATCACTCACTTTTACTTATTTTTTTTTTTTTTTGTAGTCAGCAAGGTTAAAAATCAATTTTGATAAATGAGTCACACGCGTACAGAAAAGAAAATGAGTATATGATATATTCTATTTTAAAAAAAAAATAAAACAAAAAACCCTATTATTGTGTAATTCAGTGAAATAATGAATAAATCTTTCAACAAATCATGCACAATTCCCATAAAAATATATATGTCCTTTACTTAGATATTCTGCTAAATCACATTTGATTCATTCAGTAATATTTTAATACAAAAATATCTGAACTAATGTTCAAAAGAAATTCATGTATCTCATATTTCATAACGTTTCTGGTGAAACCCAATAAATATCTGAACTGATATTCCATAGAAATGCATATATCCATTATTTGATAATGTTTCTGATGAAACCCAATAAGTATCTGATCTGATGTTCAATAAAAATAATATATCCAATATGCAATAATGTTTCTAATAAAACCCAAACAATACTTTTAAATTCTTGTAATAGAAGATATCATTAATTAATTTCAATTTAAGTCAACAGAAAAATATTTTCTATGACAGAAAACTAAATATTTTCCACAGTGACCATTTAATAATTATAATGAGTCACACCGAACAATGTTTTATCTGACAGAAAACTAAAATATTTTTGCGGTGATCATTTAATGATTATAATGACTCACCCGAACAAAGTTTTTCTCTGACGAAAAACTAAAAATATTTCTTTCGGGGATCATTTAATTTATATATATATATATATATATATATATATATATATATATATATATATAATGACTCACCCGAACAATGTTTCTTATTTTAGGGATTCTATAATGAATCAACGTGCATCAGTTAGACTGTAAACATATCATCTATTCCAAAACAAAATACAGTTAATGATATTGCACTCTTTTTACAATTTCATTCAAACAATAAAACTTCAATTTGTGAGTGGGGACTCCTCTCACTTACGGGGATTTTTCGATGAAATCTAATGTATGCCAAATGCGCTAATAAGAATCGTAGCTTCTCTCTCCTTCTCTTCAAATGAAACTTTCAAAGAATACCCAGGCACAATAAAAGTATCTCAATCTATAGTGGCTCAAGATTTATTTTTGAGTTACAGCCACACACACATACACACAACGCAAAACATAAAAAAACTAACTATGATACATTTAACTTTTATTTGCTAACACAATTTTGTTTATATCCCATCTTTCAAAAAAATTCGCTATTCCACCGTGTTGTTGACTTCCTATCGTTCCGATATTCTCTATCTCGCCATTCCGCCATCTTGTTTTCTCTTTTTTCCGCTCTCTTTCCGTTTTCTCTTCCCCTCTCATTCGATGGCCGCTCCACCTATAAAGTTTTTAAACTGCAGGGCGAATCTTACAGGGACCATACTAGCCTTGATATCCTAAAAATTCTGATTGCATTTCATCTAATCATATACATTTTCAGTGGGTTCCATCCCACGTGAGGATTGATGGGTAATGAAGGCTGCTTGATGTCTTGGCCAGGACTGCAGCTGAAGAGGAGTGTGGGGCCCTTACTGGGTTGCTCACGTATTTAAAATTATCTTTCCTTCTGAAGATTGATCTCAATGAACTATAGGAAGAACTCATCTTTAGTCATTGAGTCCTTGGTACTTTGCAAAGAAATCCAGCAGGATCGTTGATCTGTTTGCCTAGGAAATATCAGACAAACTACTTTCGCGCTTTATGAGCGACCATATAAACCTGGCTAGCTGTTACCCACCCGCTTCACTAGTTATTTCACGTTGTTGTAGAAATATGTACTGTTTACATATACATATATATATATATATATATATATATATATATATATATATATATGTATATATATATATGTATATGTATATATATATATATGTATATATATATATATATATATATATATATATATATATATATATATAAATATAAATTATTGATATCCAACATTAAGAAATCTATTGTATAGAAAAAATATATTTATAAATCTAAATCTGCCTTCTTGATATAAAAAAAGCACAGCTTATAATTGATAATTTATAATAATCTCTAAAATAGAAGCAGAAATGTTTCTTGCGCTCACTTAACCCAATAACCAAGTGGATCCGCAAGAGCAACATTCAGTGATCATCTAATCCATAAAATAAACATTGCTATATTCTAAGTCTAAATCTAATAGAGCAAAAAACGGAATTTATCATCAATACAACCTGTAAACATTTTGAGAGCATTCTTAACGGATTTTAGTTCAACAAAAGAAATATGAAACCAAATTT
>BMAU01011037.1:0-10216 GCA_019973935.1 Trichonephila clavipes
ATATCGCGTAAAACAAAGAGTTAGTTTAATAAAATTTGTTTAAGATAATGAAAGCTAATAATTCGAGTTGCGTGTATTTCTCAGACCTATATTTCGGTAGACCTTATTGATCTTACGCGTAATTATGGATTAATTTCATATTTCGTAATTTAATTTAATATTAAAAGGAAATCCCTTTTGTTTGACGTAACATAGAAATATTATATGTCATTAGAGTTTCTAATATTTGAATCAAGTGAATAAATATAAGCTATTATTATACAGATGGCTTTTGGTCATTCTTTGCCTCAAATTAATCTTGATGTCCAGGGTGAAACCCAGCGGGATTCCCACAAATTATCTGCTATTACTTGAGCTAAAGCTTTTTTAAGAGGTATGATTTCAGCCAACGTGCTGAAATGATCCGTAATTATCGGTTACGTACTTGTATCGGTATCGGTTTCCGTACATATCGGTTACGTCTCACTCTCGATGTCGGGTACGGACCTAACAAATCTAATGTAACTATCTCATTTGGATAATTTGATACAATCGGAATTAATCGACCAGCTGGTAACGCGTTTTTATAATTATTAATTTGGCACATGTGGCATGTAGAGACATATTGATCAATAAATTTTCTCATATACGATAAATAACAAACGTCCCTTATTTTATGGTAAGTTTTAAAACGTCAAAAATGACCTGCTATAGGCTTGTCGTGAAATTCTCTCATTATATTATTCCTTAAAGACTTTGGAATGTCTACTCGCATTTCACATAATGACTTTTCATATTTCGCATGAAACAACAAGCCTTCTATTAATCTGAAATCGTGGGACCAATTCTCACATATTGTCGCATTTAGGGTTTTCCAGATATCTATAGGCATGACCTAATTCAGATTCTTTTATTTGCTCTTCTATGAACTGTTCTCGTGACGAAAGTACCTAATCCCTAATTATTGCACTATTTACCTTCTCTCCTATTATACTTTCAACTGGGTTTCTCGACAAAACGTCAGCCACCGTATTTTTAGTTCCAGAACGATGTTCCCATTCAATATTAAATGCTGTTAATTTTAGAACCCATTTGACAAATTTTTACTGTGTTAAACGCGTCAATGCAGCGTGACCCGTAATAACTTAAATCGGCAGTGAACGTAAACACGTTCTCAATTTATTCAGAGCCCAAACTACTGCTAAACACTCCCTCTCTGTTAAAATTAATTTCTCTTCGCACTACTAAGCGTGCGAGAAGCAAACACTACTGTTCTCTGCTCCTGATTTAGAACCGTTCCTACACCTATTGAACTTGCATCCGTAAATAACTCGAAAGGCTTTTTGAAATCCGGCAATTTTAAAACTGGCGCCTTCGTTATGGCCGCCTTGACCGCGTCGAATGCCTTCCTGGCCTCTATTGACCAACAAAATTTCATGAGTTTTCGTTTAAGATTATAAAGGGGCTGTCAAAGATCAGCACAATTTTTAATAAATTTCGCGTACCATTGGAACATATCTTAAAATTTGAACACCTCTTTAGAATTTCTTGGTGGTTTCATCTCAACTATAGCTCGAACTTTTGTCCCCTCCGTTTTAATTCCCTTTTTACTAATAATTTAGTCTAAATATTTCAATTCATCACAACCAAATTTGCATTTACCTTTGTTTAATGTTAACCCTGCATCTTGTAATAATCGAAAAACTTCCTTTATGTGTTCAATTTGGTGAGTGAAGGATCGAGACGATATGATAACATCGTCCATATAGACATTCACACACTTCCCTATCACTGGTTTTAAAACTAAATCAGTTGAAAATTGGGAGCTGCCCCTAACACGCCAAATGGCATACGCTGAAATGCATAGGTGCCATTCTTCGTGACAAACGCGGTCTTAGCTATATCACTGGGGTTTATTGCCAGTTGAAAGTACCCTGATCTGAGATCAAGAGCCGACATAATTGTCGTATGGGGTATATTCATTATTGAATCATTTATTAAGGGTAAGGGATAACGGGGATACTTTGTAATAGCATTAAGTTTCCGATAGTAGACAGCAAATCTATATGCTTCCGGATTATCTGGTGTTAACCCATTATCTTTTCTACATTACACAAATAGTGACGCGTACGGGGATTGAATCGGAATTATGGTTTCCTCTTTCAACATTTTCTCTACATGATAGTCTAGTATCGCTTGTTTTATCCTGTCATAACGATACGGACGAGAAAGAACTGGTGGCTTATCTCCTGTGTCAATTTCATGATATAAAACATGTGTAAGCCCCGGTTTATCTGAAAATAATCCCTTAAAACTATTAAACAAATCCCGTAACTCCTGTTTCAGTTTTTCCTCCAACCTTGTCTTAGAAAGATCTATTTTTACATTTCCTTCCTCAATCGTTTTAATCATTATCAATTTGCTAATCGGGAATCGCCAACGATTTCCGATCAAATATAAAATAATCTTTGATCCACTTATAAAATCCACCCCGAGAATACATGGGTATTCTAAATCTGCCAACGCATGAAACAACCAAGGCTTTTCAAACTCCCTAATTCGAACATTCAATTCCACAATTCCTACATTCTGACATTTAGCTCCCTGTGCCATGTTCACCTGAGCACGCGATTTTTTTACTTGCTTATAAAAAAAATATTTCCTGTATGTCTCCTCCGATATAAATGACTACTCCGCGCCAGTGTCCCATAACGCTTTCGTAAAAGTATAATTTAACAAAATAGGAACATATCGTCGGTCTAATTATACTGCGTAACTCCTTCTGGGATGCTAATTTGATACAGTAGGGCTAGGCGCCAAGTTGTTATTTATGATCGCCAAGATAGACGGTAATATTACAATATGGTTTACTTTGATATTTTTATCATGCAATAATGTGCGATAATACCCTTTTTTGCTGGGACGCATAGAACTTTATTTCTAAATCTTTCTTATTAGGTATGGCAGGGAATGCTTTTGACAATGCTGCTTTTAACTGCGCAAAATCCGCGGCGGTATTCTGCACGAACTCTGACCCGAATATCTGATACCAATCTTGGGCCCTCTCCAGGAGATGACCTTTCAAATAAGCACATGATAAATTACTGGGTATCTCAAGTTATCGTATTTGATTGTCAATACCCTCCAAGAATTCATTTACGTTCTCGGACCCAGAAAAATACACTTCTGGTAAAACACTAAACCCGTTCACGCTTCTTAACCCGGGGTCATATGAATTAAATTTCATTGGGTGTCAATGTAAAGACGCCTACTTCGGGTGCCCTTCTCCTTGATTATCAGCGTGAGCTAGAGGTGTAGGAATAACGGAAGAACTAGAAGCAGCCATGATCTTAATTTGACTTTATTAAGATCTTAACACTTAAACTTCTAACAGATTAGATAATAATAAGATATGTGAGAGAATATACGGTGGCAAAACACACAATATATGTAATACCGAAATAACGTAACCCGGACCACTATCAATACTAACTCGCCTTAACTCAATTCCAATTCTATCACTGATCATAATATTAAATAGTGACTCTTACCTTAATGTCGATCGATCAATCCAACCCTACTGGAGGCTGCGGAATTACTGGAGTGCAATGGTATTCACTTTGACCTAATGGCTCTCTGTTATGAATATCTTCGGTTAGCTTTCACTTAATCTTGCCGAAACCTCTTCACGCTTGAATCATTGATTATCATAACATTCCTCTGATTGCCACCCAGCTTACTCTAACTTCTGATATTTAAAAGCTTCCTAATTTGCATCTTTCCTTCACGCTTCACTTCTTGGGTTTGGTTGGAAAAGAGTTGCCATTAATTCTGGCCCCAAAGGACATGTTAATGAAAGGACGCGTGAGCCCGTCACAATATGTTAAATGTTTGAAAAAAACTTTTGAGTCTTAAACTCCAGCTTTATTGTTCTTGCTATTATTTACTTTATAACTAGTTTTATAATTAAATTATTGGATGAATTTCAGATTAATTTCACAAAGTATGGACTATGTAAGATTTTAGATTTTGAAAATGAATTTTACTTATCAACTCAAAAAAGAAAATATGTAGGCTATATTTCACCTGAAATCATGTATATTTATATGCGTTGTAATATTGCAATTTTGCATAATAAAGGAATTATACACAGTGATATATTATGCAAATTTACTCAACCTGAATCCCCAGGGAGTTTGATAAGAATAACATGTTACATTTACAGTGTTAGAATAATCAAGTCATAACGTATTAAAGATGCCGCAGCGTGGAGCATCTAGGCTTACATAAACATCAACGATCATTGTGATGTTAATTTCAAAAAGCTTCACTAATTATAAAGTAAAGGATGTCATATCCTGGTGTTGATTAATGTTTCCTTAAATTAAAGCAAACCACGATGTAAATCTAAAATGTAGGTTTTTTTCAGTTTGAAAGAAATTGATAAAGCATCTGATACATTCCATAATCTTTCGTTCCATTTAATTTATATTGATTTTTTTATATAATAATTAAAGGTATATTTTTTCTTTTAAGAAGATTCATATGAAGTGAATTCTAATATATGTAAGAAAAATGTTAAATAAGTTTTTGTTTTAAAATGGTGCCCCCATCACCGTAGAAAATGTATTATGTAGGGTGTTGCCGAATTTGACTGACGGATTCAAAGGGGTGATAGTAAGCATCATTCGGAAGAAAAGTCACCATAGAACATGTCGCCAACTAGGTTTAGTAGGTTAAAATCACGATAGAAGTATACGTCGAAAGGACGATAAGCACGAGGGGAGTGACCACGCGAATGCGAGAATTGGGAGTGCCATGGCAGGATTGAAGAAACCTGCGCTCATGCAAATTTCTCACTTTTCCTGTAGGTGGGGCCAGGAATTGCAGACACAGCGCACCAGAACGTGTGGCTCATGCACGGTGGTGCAACAGCACGTTTTTAGATTATGGTGCATAGTCACATTCATGATTTATATCCCGGGAGGTGGACCTGTTGTTGTTTAGCCTCTACGCTCACCGGACCTCAATTCCTTGGATTTCTTCTTTTGGGGCCACCTAAAAATCGTTTTTATGTGCGACGCATGTGGCTACTGTGGAAAATCTCACAAGTATTGGCGTCGCTTCAGCTGATATCGCTTGCACATCGGATTTGTATGAACGTGCCCAGCGATCTTCCGTCTGTCAGTGTTGGCTGTACTATGACTTATGCGGTCGCATCTTCGAACAATTGCTGTGGCAATCACTTGTCGTTGCGTTTCTGACGTCGAGCTGGGATAAATTGTTTCTATTGTAAACATGCCCTACCTCTAATGTAATTATTCCTCTTTATTGCCCCTTTCCATTCCGCTGACTTTCTTTTCCTTCATAACTGTTTTAGCGCATTATTCGGACTAAACATGGTTTGCGATCCCATGTTCTAAGGTGATTTTTCGTCCCCATGCTTCCTACTATCATTCCTCTGTATTTGTCGGTCAAATTCGGCAACGCCTTGTATGTCGAAAATATGCTACTTATATAAACTGCATTATTGTCTTGATTAATGTGTTATATCATTGTATAATTCAGTATGTTACTGCAGCTATTCTGTCTGTGCTTAATAAAACTCCTAATTTTTCTTCATAATTAAGTCAAAGCTATGTCATCGCTTTTAATTCTTTTCTACTAAACTGATGTCTCAAGTCCAGATAGTTTGAATTGATAGTCGTATTATCCTATTATTTGCAGCGCAGTTTTAATGTTTTTCGTAAACCTTTGTGTTTTATTTGAAAATAGAAGCTACAAAGTATGATTCAGCCTGAGCAATTTAACAATACCTCAAATTGCACACAACATTGTCCAAATTATTTTCCGACCTTCAAAATAAATTAAACGATTAATTACGTTTTTAATTCATTCTCTTTTGCATAAATTACGCATAGGTTCAAATCGTGAACATTTTTATTTGGCAATAACTGGTCTTCAGAGCCAGATGCAGGTATGTTATTTGCATTCAGTTCTCAATAACTGACATTTTCCGTAAAAAAAACCTAAAAGAAAAAGCTTTCTGAAAAATGTTTTCAAATTCTAGTTCCTTCACTGATGGATGACCTTTAAAGTTAAAGAGAAAAATATTCAAGCTGGTAAAAGTGTTCTCCAGTTCCCCTCTATTAAAAATCTTCCCCCAGCTTAGTGAAAGTTCGAAGCAAGAAAGTAGTACATGAAGCCACAAACTATTCAATAGCATCAGAGTGATGATTATGTCGTTTATTTTTTATTTCTATTATATCTAGTTCAATACGGAAAATTCGCAAAATAAATCTTAGAATGTCTTCATCTTTTGCAGCACTCAGACACTACTTCAGCCCCGTTTACATGGAAGCCGGCATAATACCGGCAATTTCGAAATACGGATGAAGCCGGGATTATACCGGTATTTTTTCGACCCGTTTACATGAGAGAATCGGGTGATTGGTTGATAGATTCACGTGATTATAAAATGTAACTAAGGAAACAACTAGAATTTTTAGCGCGATTATCATGAAGAGGACATATATGATTATGTTTTTCGTTTTTACCGCCAAACATTTCTCTGTTTACTATTACTTATGCTCTTGCACAATTACATTATACCCTCTAAAATTTCGTATTTCACTATACGTGGTTGCTCGATTATAATAAAAGATGTCGATTGTCGGAAAAAAATCTTTTTTAATATCCCGGTAAAAATTGAGGGTTTTTTGTAAACATGGATAAAAATGACACAATTGTTTTCAATACCAGCCATATAGAAACCGTCGCCACCAAAACCAAACTCCATCTTTACTAATTTTGTGTTCACATAAGAAACTTCGGGAAACAGATCGAATCGGTCCATAAATTTTGAAAAATCGCCAGTTTGGCACGTTTTTGTGTGTTGTGATTTGGGTAGAAACCCTACGATTTTGGCTAGAAAAAACTTGGCTGGATAAGTGGCGAACAATCCAATCGAACTTTGGATAGATGTCTACAGGAATGGAAATGTTTGTTTATTTTAAATTAAATATATAGAGAAGATACACATAAAAAGATAAAATATATTTAGTTAGCTTAAATTTTATTTGTTTTACATCTTCAGAGTAGTTAAAAAAAGAGATATTTCTGTATTTAATTATCTAAAATAAGAACACAAAAATGTGATATGTAATCATACATATCATATTAAAACAGTATATATATATATATATATATATATATATATATATGACAGGCCCCAGGCCTGCTGGTTAAATGAGGAGGGCATCATCTTCACAATATTCCTTTATTACGCTTTCATCATATATAATCTAACATGGCGGACCTTTTGCCGCGCAACCGGGTGTTACCAAATACAACATCGTAGCGAGGAGACACCAGCCAAGTCCTATCCTAGTATGCGTTTCGCCGCCTTCGTCAGCGCTCGTTGCCCTTTTAACAGGCTTGTTTACTCACAAATCCTTACGCGATGGTAAAGAGTTCGCTCTATTTTCATTTATTACTTCCTTAATTTTGAACCTAAACTTTTCAAACCTGACATATTTATATATATATATATAATTTATACCACTTTCAAACATTAGAAATGAAAATTACGATTTGTAAAATGATATATAAAGAAATCATGTAACATTTTGAAAGTCTGTATCCGCAGTACTATTTTAGTAAAGTTTAGTACTATTTTAGTAATTTATCGATAATGACATTCTGAGTGTGGTAAAAAAATTAAGGGCATTAAAGTGTGTGTATTATAGAATATAAAATTGTGTGCATATATTGAATATTAAATTCCTGTTCTCTTTGTACATGATCAAAATAAAAAGTCATTTTTAAATCCATAATTCTTACAAAAAAAATAATTATTAAATATTTGTGTGGTATCTATTTATTGGTGTGAGGATTTCTTGACACATCTGTTTTCCAGAATTTGACTGATATAAATTTTTCTCACACAGATGTACCTTTTTTTTTTACTATCGATAAACAAATATGCATTTATTGTTATTTTGTACAAAGTTAAAATGTAAAAATTCAATAATTTTGATAAATTTCATATAAAGACTTTACACTTGTTATTGAAATATCAACATCGTGTTAAAGAAATCTGTGCAATCCCAGCTGAAATGTATTAAGCTAAGAATACTCTGGATTTTTTTACATAAGTATTAAAGTCTAAATGCTCATATATTGATTTTATCTTGCTAATAAAATTTAAGACCTAAAATAAATTTGTCGCATTGTTGAGTTAGTTATAAATATTGACCCAAGAAGTGTACTTAAATCAGTTTTATGATATTTATGGAAGTTAGATCATGAAACCAAATACGACTTTACCTATAGACATTTTCTGTAGATGTTTACTTTCTAAAAGCAATGGAAATATTCAGAATTTTAATATAAACTTTTTCAAATCTCTATTTACTCTTAAATGAATAACTTGACATTGTTGCTTACAATAATCTATATTCATGAAGAATTCAGTAAAAAGGTAATTTCAAGAATTTTTTTCAAAATAAGTGTTTTATCATCCAAAATCACTGATATTTTTGTGTAACGTATGTTTAGGGACAAATTTGGGGTGCTTGTATTGTGTAATATCGACCAATTTCTTCAAATAAAAACTGCCAAATGCTGCGATATACAGCCAATAGTAGAAACTATCCCTGATCACGCTTGAGCACAGTAACAATAATAATGTATTTGTTTTTTTTATTTGTTATGTCTTTTTGTTTGGCATAAGCAATTAGTCGCAGTTTAATGCATGTTCCAAAATTTGTGGAATGGTACGAGTACTGATTTAGATTTCTTAGAGAAACTGAAGTACTCTTAATATTTTGCTCATGTAATTTGGGGAGCTGAGAAGTTTCATGAAATTTAGATTGCCCTGGTAAAATAATCTGCTTACAATTAGTAGAAATTGTGATTAATTTATTAATGATAAACTTCGGTAACTTAATAATGATTTTAATTAATTTAGTCTTAACTTTATTATATTTTCAAACATTAAATTTCAGAGCGAGAATTTTTTGGAATCTTTTTCTTGATGTCGTTTCATCTTCCATTTTTTGAAAGTATTAATGTTATATATAAAAGGATACTTCAGTTGCATATCAGTGATAATGAAATAACATGTCAATGCATTTCTCCAAATAAGTTTAAGCTCGGATGAACTGCAGCATATGAAGTAAGAAAAGGGCAATTTCATTGTTTACTTTATGAGCTGATTGCTTTGAAGCAATTTAATATGTAATAATAAGAAACCAAAAGATATCTAGGTATTACAAACTTCTTATGTGGTGTGTAGAAGTTTCAGCTCAACTGAAACTCTAGTTTATTTCTACTGGGAATTAGTTTGCCATCAGTAGTGTGACAAAAGACTAGATTTTGCCATTATTCTCTTTGAAAACAGGGGAAGACTTTTCAAATCGTACTTTTGTAAATGTATTGTATCCAAGAAAGAAAAAAGCATTAATTTGATTAAATTAATTTTGATAGTATTTAGAATTAGAGTAAGTAAAATTGCAGAAACTTTGAAGAAAAGTTTTAAAATTTTTTGTTTACTATTAATTATCTAATCATTAAGTGCTTAAAAAATTTAAGTTTTTATATCAGTAAACCTAAAGTGAACATTTTAGAAATTCTACATAATTTGACCATTTTTTATCTGTGAAATCTTTTATTTAGGAGATAATTTTTAATATTTTTTTAAAAAATTATAATAATATTTAATAATTTTTTTTTGTTTCATTTTATTTGTTTGGGTTGATGACTTTTTAATACTCTTTTTGTAAATATATTTTTAAAAATTAATACTTTTTGTTGTAAATAAATTGCAAAAGCCATTCAAGCAAGATTTTCAGAGAATTTCATTAGATATTATCATGAATAAGATAAAATTGAGATACAATAATAGTAAAAGATACTATGCATGTTGAATATTGGCAGATAGATCCTCGATTTGTCTTTATAGTATAATGTTACTCCTTCAGGGTCTGATTTATATAGCATGTAATGAAATGCTTTATTTACTTATAGTGCATTCATGTAATGTTATAATTAAGTGTTGATAAATGAGTATGATTATTAAATACAACTGTATACGAGAAAGTTTCACGAAAACAGTTTTAATTTGTTCTACAATATAATTTTATTAAAAAGAGCTCGTTTTTTAAACATGTTTCTTTAATTTATTCAAAAACGTCCAATTAATTTATTTCAGAATGTTGGAGACAGACATTTTTAA